>PVJD01013042.1:0-36354 GCA_004026545.1 Mormoops blainvillei | reverse complement strand
TGAAAGGATGCTCAGCATCACTAGCCATCAGAGAGATGCAAATTAAAACCACGATGAGATATGACTTCACACTGGTCAGAATGACCACCATAACCAAATCAACAAACAAGTGCTGGCGAGGCTGTGGAGAAAAGGGAGCTCTAGTACACTGTTGGTGGGAATGCAGACTGGTGCAGCCACTGTGGAAAACAGTTTGGAATTTCTTCAAAAAATTAAAAATGGGACTGCCTTTTGACCCAGCAATTCCATTGCTGGGATTATACCCTAAGAATCCTGAAATGCCAATTCAAAGGAACCTATGTATTCCAATGTGCATAGCAGTGCAATTTACAATAGCCAAGTACTGGAAACCACCTAAGTGCCCATCAGTAATAGAGTGAATCAAAAATCTGTGGCACATTTACACCACCCAACACTACGTAGCACAAAGAAAAAAGGTACTCCTGCCTTTCACAACAGCATGGCTGGAACTGGACAGCATTAAGCTAGGTGAAATAAGCCAGGCAGTGAAAGACAAATACCATATGATCTCACCTATAAGTGCAACCTAATCAATAAAACAGACAAGTGAGGAAATCAGAACCAGAAACATGGAAATAAAGAACTGATGGTAACCAGAAGTGAGGATGGAGGGGGTAATGGTGGAAAGAAGGGGAAGGGTCATTAAGGACCTTGTGCAAAGGACTCATGGAAAAGCCAATGGGTGGGGGGAGGATTGAATGGGTAGTGGGGGTGGGCTAGGAGGGGGAGAGTAATGAGGGGAAAATGGGGAGAACTCTAATTGAACAACAATAAAAAAATGGATTAAAAACTTAAATGTAACACTCGAAGCCATAAAAATCCTAGAAGAAAACATAGGCAGTAAAATCTCAAACATTTCTTGTAGAAATATTTTTTCTGATATATCTCCTTGGGAAATGCAAACAAAGGGAAAAATAAACAAATGGGGCCACACCAAACTAAAAAGTTTTTAGACAGCAAAGGAACCCATAAATAAAATGAAAGGACAGCACACTGAATAAGAGGACATCTTTATCAATAATACATCTGATAAGGGGTTAATATCTAAAATTTATACACAACTGATACAACTTAACACCAAAAACCCAAACAACCCAATTAAAAAATGGGCAAAAGACCTGAATAGACACTTCTCCAAAGAGGACATACAGATGGCCAATAAACATATGAAAAGATGCTCAATGTCACTTACCTTCAGAGAAATTTCAAATTAAAACCACAATGAGATATCACATCACACCTGTCAGCATGACCATCATCAATAAATCAACAAACACATGTTGGCAAGGATGTGGAGAAAAGGGAACACTCATACACTGTTGCTGGGAATGCAGACAGGTGCAGCCACTGTGGAAACCAGTGTGGAGGCTCCTCAAAAAAAAGAAAAATGGAATGGCCTTATTACCCAGGGATTCTACTTTTGGGAATATATCCGAAGAAACCCAAAACAGTAATTTGAAAAAATATATGCATATGTACCCCTCTTATTGCAGTGTTACTTTTAATAGCCAAGTTTTGCAAGTAGCCCAAGTAAATGAGTGGATAAAACAGCTGTAGTACATTTACACCATTGACTACTAGTTGGCCATAAAAAAATAAGGAAATCTAACCTTTTTCAGTAGCATGGTTGGATGTGAAGAGTGTTATGCTAAGTGAAATAAGTTGGTCAATGAAAGGGAAATACCACATGATTTCACTTGTACGTGGAATTTAATTACAAAATAAACTAACAAAAATGTAGAAACTTACTCGAAGACACAGAGTACAGACTGGCAGCTGTCAGAAGGGAGAGTGGTTGGGGGTCTGGGTGAAAAAAGTGATGGTAGTAAGCAAAAAAAACAAACAAAAAAACCCAAACAACAACAAAAACAATAAAAAAAAAACCCCTTATAGACACGGACAACAAAATGGTGATTACCATAGGGAAAGGGGAGTGGAGGGAGGTAGCAGAGGTCAAAGTGGAGATAAATGGTGGTAGAAGGAGGCTTGTCTTTGGATGGTCAGCACACAATACAATATACTGATGATGTATTCAATAATTGTACACTTCAAACATACATAATTTTATTAACCAATGTCACCCCAGTAAGTTCAATATTTTTAAATTTTGCATCAAAGGACACTAGCAACAGAGTAAAAAGGCCACCCACAGAATAGAAAAAAATTACATGAGGTGAATAAGTGTTCCCTTTTCTTCACAACTTCTCCAACTCTTGTTATTACCTATTTTGTTGATAATAGCCATTCTAACATGTGTGAAGTGGTGTTTCACCGTAGTTTTGATTTCTATTTCCCTAACAGCTAGTGAAGTTGAACACCTTTTAATATACCTGTCCTTCACTGCTAGTGGAAATGTAGATTGGTACAGCCCAATGGAAAACAGCATGGTAGTTCCTCAAAACATTAAGAATAAGGTTACCCTATGACCCAGCAATCCTTCTTCTGGGTATGTACCCAAAAAACTCAAAAACATTTATCTGGAAAGATATATGCCCTCCTATGTTCATTGCAGCATTATTCACGGTGGCCAAGACATGGAGACAACCACAGTGTCCTTCACTAGAGGACTGGATAAAGAAGGTGTGGTACATATATATGATGGAATACTACTCAGCTACAAGAAAAGATGAAATGCTGCCATTTTTGACAACATGGATGGACCTTGAGAATATTATGCCAAGCAAAATAAGTAAGGAAAAACTAAGAACCATATAATTTCACTCATATGTGTGATATAAAACTGAAACTCATAGATACAGACAACAGTGTGATAGTTACCAGAGGGACGGGAAGTACAGGAGTAGTAAAAGGTAAAGGGGGCCAAATATATGGTGATGGAAGAAGATTTGACTTTGGGAAGTGGGCACGCAATGCAATATACAGATCATGCATCATAGAAAGGTACACTTGAAACCTATATAATCTTATTAACCAATGTCACCCCAATAAATTTAAAGAGAAAAAAATATATACAAATCATAGATCTGGTAAAAAAGATTAATATCCAGAATATATAGAGTACTAAAACTCAACAACAAAAACAAACAATCCAATTTGAAAATAGATAAAGAACTGAGTAAACATTTCTCCAAAGAAGTTATACAAATGGTTAATAAGCAAATAAAAAGATGCTCACTATTACTAATCACTAGAGAAATGCAAACCAAACCACAGTTGAATTCTGCTTCACATTCATTAAGATGACGACTATGAAAAACGAACAAAAGGAAACAGTAAGCGTTGGTGAGAATGTGGAAATGTGGAATGGGAATCCTTGAGACCTATTGGTGAAAATGTAAAATGGTATAGTTGTGGAAAACAGCATGCTGGTTTCTCAAAGAATTAAAGATAGCATTACCATGTGATTCAGTGATTCTACTTCTGCGTACATACCCCCAAAACTGAAAGCATGGTCCCAAAGATATCTTTGTACACCAATCTTCATAGCAGCATTATTCATAGTGGCTAAAACCTGGAAGCAATCCAAGTGTTTAAAAATGGATAAATGCATAAGCAAAGTGGTATATACATAGAATGAAATATTCAGCCATAAAAAGGAAGGAAATTCTGTTACATGCTACAACATGGATGAACTCTGAGGACATTATGCTAAGTAAAATAAACCAGTCACAAAAAGACAAAGATTGCATGATTCTACTTCTGTGAGGCACCTAGAGGAGTCAGATTTTTAGAGACAAAAAGTAGAAGGGTGGTTGCCAAAGGCTTGGAGAGATAGGAATGAGGACTTGTTGGTTAGCAGAGACAGTTTCAATTTTACGAGATGGATAGCATTATGAAATGGGTGGTGGAATGGTTGCTCAACATTATGAATATATTTAATACCACTGAACTGTACACTTAAAAATAGTTAAATGGTAATTTTTATGTTATGTATATTTTGCCACAACAAAATATTGAAAAAAGTGCTGTTTAAAGCTACTAAGTTTGCAACAATGTTTATGCAGGAATTTAAAAAAACATACAATTACTATTTTTCTTAGATGAATGAACTGCTGCTTAAAGAATTTAAATAACTTACTCAAATGTACCTGGCTGTGAGCAAGAGAGGTGGAGTTAGAGCCAGTCAGTCAGAGGAAGAGTCCGTGCGGTTGGCATTATGAGTAGGGGGAAGAGTTTAGTTAATTTTCAAAGAATTTAAAAGGTTAGTACCTCTCTAATAATACAACACCTTTAAAACATGATATTGAACAGATTTTGTACTGCCTTTAATGACTTGTAACTACTTAACCATGAGAATGAGCTTTTAAATTTTTTTAGTTTATTTCCATTGGACATCATTCGTAATAGGAGCCAACAAGACTAAAACACTACATTTAACTTAAACAATACTTGAAGGGTAATTAAATGAAAGCCTGTCCCAAACATAAGTGCCAGATGCCACGGAGTGAAGTACATCTGGTCACAGCGGAACAAGTTTCCTATAGTGTGTACACACTGAAGTGGCATAGATCAAACGCCTGCGGTAGATCGCTGTTGCACGCAGAACGAAGTGGGGCTGCCTAGTCAGCTGCAGCGTGCGTTTACAGCTTCATTTTCAACGTCTAGTCTTCATAAGACCTCTGCCTAACTGCTATTGGTTTCAAAGTGCCTGGTGATTTTCTGTGTACCTCCATTCCAATTACATCCTGATGAAACCATCTTTCTCTTCATCTTCACCGCTATAATATTAACTCATTTGTTAAAGTGGAGCTCAAATTCCATCCTGTTGGTAAAATATTTCACCATAAAAACCTCTGCTTGATATAGTAGCCCTTGCCTTCATCTCTGTCGTTGTTTATTGTCTACATGCATTTATTCTTTTCTGTGTAGAATTGTTAGTATTCAATTCAGTTCCTTAAATATTTATGGAATTTCGATATACCATGCCAGACTCTAGACAGAACACAGTGTGTAAGATATAGCCCCTGCCTTCAAAGAGTTATTTCTCAGTTGATTAAAAGCTACTTGAATGACAGATAACAAAGATTCTAAAGTAAATTTTAAAAACCTAAGGCTTTCAAACAGGAAAAGCTTGCAAATTTAATGGGAAAAAAATTTATTCAAAGTTTAAAAATAAACTTTGAATTTTAAATAAAAACAGACACTTTTTTTTTGAACAAAGAAACAGGTCCCGGGCTCTAAAGCTATGCTTGTAAGGTCAATTTCTCCTCAGAGCGAACAAAAATGGAAAAGCAAAACATTTAGTATGAACACACAAAATTAGAAATGATTATAGTTGAGGCAGAAAATGTCAGTTGAGGAAATAAATTATGTTAAGAAAACACATTTCTTTATTAAAGATGATAAAAGAGAAAGAAGATTCATCATTAAAATACCTCATCTTTCTAAATTAATATATGCAACAGGCATTTTTAATAAGAGAGCAACAGGTGTTTTTCTACAGCTAGTGAGGCTGAGTGTAAGACCCATGTAAAGTATTTAAAGAAGCTGACTCTATCAGATAAAAATGTGTTAGAGGCACTGCAGTACTCAGCATCTAAGAGTGTGCTACAGGTGCATAAACAGACAACCCAGTGAAAACAAATAGAAAGCCCAGACACCTGTGCAAATGGAAGAATTGTTAAGTGTTTAAAAGTATTATCTTGAATCAATTTGGAACATACAGGCTTCTCTCAAAAGTGGGTTTTATGTAACTAGATGGCTGTCTGGAAAAAACTAAGGTTGAATCCACATTGTCTACTTGCAAAGATAAACTCTGAAAGGTTAGTGAAAATGAGATTACAACTTCTGCGTTGGGAAGATGGAAGAGGTATACTTTCCCCTATTCCTCCTGCTACGTGCAATAACATACCCTTGACACTGTGTATAAAACCACACACAGGGAGGCTGAGCTGCAGAGGCTGACAACCAGAGACTTTGCGGCTGGCCAAACCAATGAAACAGGCAAGTTACATGGGTTTCCGTTTGCCTTATACAGTTCAGGCTTGGAGCTAACGAAGCTGGCAACCCAGAAACACCAATGAGTACAGACAAGAAAAGCCCCCCAAAAGCCTGCTCTCTAGCTAAAGGAACCGAAAGGGGCAGCCTTGGATAACAACTCCTCCACCTCTGGTCAAACCCATGGAAAACACTGCGATCCTACTCCCAGCTTTGCCTGCAAAGACAGAGTGAGGAATCTCGACTTCCATCCCTACTGGGCTGTAATCTGTTGCCCCAGCCACTTTCTGTGTCAGCGGGGTCACTGGAATTCCGCCCCCACCCACAAGTAATGAAGCCCTTCCCCCACCCAAGGAGGGTGGCGTAGGGGGAGGCCCAGTAGAGAGCAAGTATGTTTGCTGAGTCCATTGCCAGGAGGTGCGTGGGGGTCATGTAGGGGCAGGAATGAGGAGGCACTTCTAACCTTCCCAGCCAGGGTGTGGGGTGGGGACTGGTTAGGGAGTGGGACCTCCCTGCTCCCCTACCAGCAGTAATAAGATGACTCACTCCTTTGTGTGGCAGTAATGAAGCAGGACCACCTTTCCTCTCTTCTTTTGACAGGGTCATGTCAGAGAAAGCCAGCTAAAACACAAGGTTTGAAAATCCCAAATCTTCTAATACCCAGACTGTCCAGATTTCAACTGAAACCTCACTAGTATGTCATACCAAAAATAAATAAATAAATTAATTAATTAATTAAATAAACCCTAAAAAAAATCCAGGCAATCTAAACTTGAATTAAAAAACAACAACAACAGCAACAAATGCATGCCAACAAGATGACAAGAATGGAAATTCTTCAGGAAAAATGAAAGGGACTAGAGAGTGACTTGAAACCTCACAAAGATATAAAGAACTTCAGTAAAGGTAACTACATACTTCAGTATAAAATCTGGTGTCCTTGTATGTGCATTTTGTAACACTTTTTATTTCCTATATGGATCTTAAAATAAATGTAAAACGAATCACTGAAAAGCAAGGCCTGAGCATTTGCATTTCTGTCGAGTCCCTGAGGATGTGGATGCTGCTAGCCCCGGGACCACACTGAGAACAGCTGCTCTCTGGGTAGGACACGTCCTCTGCGGAGCAGGAGTGAGCCAGCTCAGATCAGTGATTTGTCCCTCAATGTGTGTGCCAGTATCTGTGTGACCATAATCACCCTGGGAACAACCTGGATGCAAACCTGGCAAAAGCACACACTTCAACTTATGCTTAATCGGCCACCTTACGGCTCTTCCCAAACATTCACCATTAGTGGTTCAATGATGTTTTGTTAGTACTCCCTATCAGCAGATGGCAGTGAAGCGATCCTTGTTTCCACTACAAATGGTCCCCTTGCCCCCTTTTAAGTTCTTACAACTCTAGTCCCACACATTCTCACGACCAAGGCACCCCTCAATTAGGAGCATGCAGCACAAAGGGGGATGACGTTCTTGCTTTTCTTGCTGCTCTTCTTCCTCTGTGGCATTGAGACCTCACAAATAATCTCACTGTGTCACTCGTGTTGTAATCTGTATCGGAGGAGTCATCAAAGGTTTTTCTGGTCACAACATCTTTGCAAACTCCATCACTTAACTCTGACACCTCTCCATCCACTCTTCTTAGTTTTTCCTCTCTTTCCTGAAAAATAGATAAATAATGTAAAAAAAGGTTCATTGTTCAAAGCTCTGCATGTTGTAACCCTTGCCTGGAAATGTCAAAGCTGCTTTTCTTTAAGTGCTTCTTAAAGGAAACACCTCCTTTTGTTTAGCAAACCTGTTGAATGTATTATGAACATGCTGGCTACAAAATGACTGTGGGGCTATGCATTCACAGTTACATATTGGCGATTTCTGCTTTAGGACTGATCCTGTCTGCTACCTACTGCATGATCTAGCAAACAGGTACCTCATACTGTGTATGTGCTGCATGCCAGCACCTGCACCAACTGCTTTACACAGTTTACCATTTAATTTTCATAACTACCCTCTCAGGTTGGTACTGGTATTGTGTCTATTCTGCAGATGAAGAAACCAAGACTTAGAAAGATGACGTAACTAACGTCACACAGCTAAGCACTAGAGCAAGGTTTAAAACCCAAAGAAAACCTAAATGTGTTTTACTCCAGAAGATCCAACTGCTTCCCATATATTTTGCTGACCCAGTAATTAGCAAATTCACACAATCACTCACTACGCACTGACTCCAAATCCTAGAGTATCTTAAAACTACCTTCTCTTTCCATTTCCATTCCCACATTAGGTAACGGACTTTCATGTCTGCAGACAAATATGTGGATGAGGAACACAACTGGATGTGTTATGGCTCTCTCCTAGAACCAGTTAAAATTCTAACCCTGCCTCTTTCTGGAGAGTCTCTCAAGGGCTCATTTGGCCATTGCAACAGGATTCAGCTACCTACCTTCAAAATTTCCTCTAGTCCCATTGGCAAGAACCTTTGATTTCTGCTCTTGGAGGTTTCCAGCTGACAAGCCTGTTTGCTGGTGCATCTTTGTACAGCCAAGGGAAGGAATCCATTCTGATTTTTCAGAAGGGACATTAATTAGTTTCAAATCCAAATTTTCCCTTAAAATTACAAATTACTGGGAGGCCAGTACAAGAGGAAGTAGTCTGGGCCTCTCATTTTTGTTGTTTGTTCTGTTTCCTAGAGATCCAGTTTCATATTTTGAAAACTTTAACAGTAAAATCAAACTTACCAGGAGAGACGACACCCTGAAAAGAAAAGAACCAGAGAAAAGCAGATACTTCTTTGTGATGGGATTTTACCAAGTTTTTCTGATTATATTTTCTTTCAACTCTTAAAAGCCACCATAGATTGCTGTGTTTATTTTCCAAGTTTCCATTTCTAACATCTGACCCTAATTTGGGTGAGAAAATAAGATCCATTTCTTGCTGCTTGGAGCAAACCCCCCTCTGCTACTACAAAAAAGAAGTGAGGAAAAACAGACTACGTTCATGATCAAAACTGTGAACATACATAAAATAATGCTACTTCGTACCAGTTTGCATTTTTCATTTTTTAAACCCTTGATTGAAGTATAATACACATAGAAAAATGCACAAAATAGAAAATTCATCTTAATAAATTACAGGTAGGAAACACTTGTGTACTCACCAGAAATGGAGGACAAGCAACAATTCTTATGTCTCTCCCACCTGCTATGTCTCCTCTCCCACCCAAAGGTAATAACTATCCTACTATCTTGACCTCTGTTGCTGTAATTCAGTTTTGCTTATTTTTGAACTTTGTTATTTGTTGAAACTTATAATATCTGATCTTTCACTCAATATCATATTTGTTAGCTATACCCATGTTGTTATGTGTTGCCATAATTCATTTACTTTCACTACTGTATAGATTTCACTGATGATTTTGCACACTTTTTTTTTAATCCAATCTAATATTGAATGATATTGGGGTTGTTTCCTTTTTACAGCTCACACTAGCGATATGGCTATGAACATTCTTGTACATGGTCTTGGTGCACATTAAGTGCACATTATCGTGGGATATATACCAGGAGTAGAATTGGTGGGTTAAAGAGATTCTGTATGTACAACATTACTAAATAACATCAAACTATTTTCCAAAATGGCCACACCAATTTATATCCCCTCCGGTAGGGTCTGAGGTTCCTGTTAGTTCATGTCTTTGCCATCATTCAGTGTTGTTCCCAGATGCTCGAGGGCACTCTTCTGTTAATGCCAAACCCTCACACTGAGCCTCCTTTCTGTACAGCAAGACCAGCCTTGTTATGAGTTCTTCTTCCCAATAATTTCAGAGGTCCTCCAGAGAATGCTGACATGTCCTATAGATCTTTCATGGTTGTCAGTCTGGCCTGCATCTTCTTTGAGACTGTTCCTTCACTCCTGGCAGGTTACCTCCTGCCGTTGTATTTCTCAAGGCTCTCCTGAGGAAATACAGTGACAGGCACCCTTCCAAAGGTGAGGGCCTTGCAAAAAAGAGAGGTTTGGGGAATAAAGGATTAGTGATGAATTCTCAAAGCTGTGATGCTTATGATCCTGACTAAAAAGTAACTGGAGTGTAGGTGAGAGTAACCAATTTGAGGTAAACATGAGAGGTGGTCATGTTTGGGTTATATATCTTCAGGGGATTTCACCTGGATTTCTGCTTTGTACAACACCTTGATGCTCAGTTCCTTTGACTCAGCTAGGCTTCCCTCGTTTTCCTGACTGATAGGCATTCCTCTTGTCAATACTGCCATTAAATTTTGGCAAGAGGGGTCCCAGGCCTGGGCCTGGTACTATTGTTTTGGACTTCCTCAGCCTGTGCCACATTCCATAGGGAAGGTGGGCTCTGAGTCTAGTAAATACAACCCCCTTTCACCCCACACTCCAGGTACATAGTACTCAGAATCCCCTGTCAAATAGCCCCAAGCCCACTTCCGAAGATCTGTGTGCTTCACCATTCAGCCTATCTTCCTGAGGCAGGTATTACCTGTGACAGACCAGCAAGGCCAGGCAGCTGAGGGGTGGTCAGCTGCAAGGGGTATCGATGGCTTTTGGATATGAGAGCTGGGTTAATCCCAGGCATTTGTGAAAGTCTCTTCAACCTTCTGAACTGACCTGAGGTGAGGAAAGAGGGGCAGCACTGGGGAGTCAGGAGCTGGACCCCCTCTCTCTGTTCAGTTGTGTAGCAGGGAGAAGATCAAGGAGTTTGAGAATTTTCAGTTCAAGTCTGGTCTTCCAAGTTGTCAGAAAGGTGTATTTGTCGAGGTAGGATAAAACATCTTTCATTTAATAGTTTGTTATCTTGATTTCTTACAGCTTTTAAGTATTTAGACATGCGGGGAGGGCCTACATTTGTACCGTAGTTCTGGGTCCTGCAAGTGTTAGTGAGGTCCTGCTCCTTGTTTCAGCCTCCACTCCTCAGGTGCCTGTTCCAGCTTGATTCTAGCCCCCCGGTCTCTAATCATCCACTTAATATCTTACTGATATTAATTAATTCCTGGCAGTTTCCCAAGCCCTTCTACCATTTGATTCTGCTCCCAACTCTGATTAGGAGTAAACAGTGACTGAGGTGGTCACCCTGTACCTCAAGCTTCGAGGGTCCTACCATACTTCTTGATTGATACTGAAGAATAGCTTTTCCTTCCATTTCCCCCACCAAACTACCAAGGAGATCTACAGTCTTTCTAATTAGTGAACAAAACATCTTAGATTGTATGATGAACAATGATCCACCTCTTAAATGACTTGGATGGATCAAGAGGAAACAAACCCCATTATCAAAAATCTTTTCCCCAAAATACCTCACAATAAATACTTTAAAGTTAAGCTTTCATTACTCAGTGCATTCGAAAGTTGGAGAAAACCCCTTTGTTAATTTGTAGGAAGATGCAAACTTAGGTGAAAATATTGAACATTTATATGAATGAAATTTTGGTTGGACAATCTAATCTAACTCTGCAAATAAGTAATTGCCCACTAGCTGCAGGTATCTAAAATAATAAAAATACAGAGAAAAGAATCAGCAAAACAATATAACGTATATAGTAATTTCCCCTGTAAAATTATAAAAGATTATTGCATTATTTATATTAAGATAAAACAACATTTTCTTGCTGATGGAAGAATTCATCTTGAGGAGAGAGTGGTATTGAACATCCTCACGATGTCTCTGCAGTGCCACAGGACTGTGGTCAGGGTAGGTTAGGAAAAAAGGGAGGATAAGGGTGTTGGGTTTCAGAAGCAGTCTGTGAAGGAGGAGATATGAAGAGAGAAAAGGGACAACCAGCTAGTGAAGGACAGAGGAGCAAGGGTGAAAGTCAACCAGCAAAACTTTCCAGAGGTGGGAACGGCTTAGAGTACTCAAAGACTGGGATTCAGTTTTAAATGATTTCCTGTGCTTTGCAATATTATTTTCTTGCCTTCTTCTAAAAACCAAAAACAAAAAAGACCCTGTTTTGTGTAAGTAGCAAGTTGCATTTGTAGGAAGCAAGAAAGAGAAGCTATGCTCATTTATATTAGTGCGAGATGAAAAGCAAGTACTAACCACAGGAGAAGCACGAATGAAATAGAGAATTCTACGGAGGAAAGAAATAAAAATAAGGTATAACTGAGAGAAACATAATCTCCTTTAGAACCCCTGGAAACATTGGTGGCAATGTTCTGTTTTCCATCATTTGTGGGACAGGTGTCAGACTATTTTAATATAGATGTCAAAGGGTAGGAGTTTCTGTAAGGCTGGAGGATTTGGGGACATACATGATGGCACCTGGGCCATCCTTACAATTTCAGTCTGTCTTCATTTTGAAGAAAAGTTTTATAGATTACAGTACAGATGGAATTTATCAGAAATTATTTAATTCTTTATAGATATGAAGTTTCCAAACTAATAGGCTTACTGACTAAAGGATATGATGTATTAGACCTGGGCATCAGTCAACAGGTACTTTGTACTTCCTCTGTTCTCAGCCTCATACCTGTGCTGTGAGCGGCACAAAGGATGTGTGAGGAACAGTTACTGTTCTACAGGATATAACAAATAACTAAGTCACATGAAACTGTAAGAGGATTGGGTGTTAGATTTGGGCTGTAAAGGTAATGGAAGTTCGGTGAAAGGCAAGATCAACTGAAACGGTGAGCTGTGCCCTGAGGGAGAGCGGGGCCTAGATGGAGACTGGAAAAAAATGCGGTCCTCTGGGTTGAGGAAGTAGCAACACACCAGCACAGGTGCAGGGACCTGGTGAAGCAAAAAGTGTCAGGTCGGCACGCTGCAGAATAAGCCAGTTGACCTGAATGGATGGTTCCTCCCCAAGGGGTGCGTCCTGAGGTGCTATTGCTTGTGGAGCAGGGGAGGTAATGGAGAACTTTGAAAGAGCAGGCTGAGGACACTGTAAATTATTGAGCCACATGAACATTTAATAAATGGCATTTTCGAAGTATTGCCTGACAGGCTGTGGGATGGCCATGTAAATGAGAAACTGGAAGCGGGAGGAAACAATGGCCCAAATTAGACTTAAGCAGTGGTGACCAGACCTGGACTGTGAGGTCACAGTGTAGTCCCGGGAGCTCGAGCAATTGGCCATATTTTCAGGCAGCTATATTTAGCATTATGCCTTCAAAAGCCTTCCCCAGATTAAAATACACCATTTCATAGAGATCTGGCTGTCACTATCATTCTACACTCAAAACATATTTTGAACTTTCTTCAGTTTGAGAGAAATAGTCATTCAACTTTATAATAGAAACTTCTAAAAAGAAATTTACTCCCCATTTTTGGTAACTTTCAGGCTCATACATTCTCATGAGCCTGGGATAGCCAATCTATTTCCTACAAGACTCATGCATTATACATCTTCTAAAGGAAAGCGAAGATTGAAGTTCATTATTACTTTATCTGTGTGGTTTCTATAGTCACAGAGCTTATGAGATGAAGACAACATATGATGCCGGTGCCCGGATGCCCACTGGTTCTGAGGTGGCAGGGCTGGTGACAATTTTTGTGGGTTTGCAGTGACATCCAAAGCTTGTGAATAAATACAAAATGCATAACTGGTACTGTCTAAGTGATTGCGACATAATTTATGCACCAACTGTAAAACTCCAACAAGCCAATAAATTCAGTCCAATGGCAAGGATGTCCCAGATGTTAGACCATTCTGCGAACTAAGTACACAGGCCTCAGTGAATTTATGATGTCTCTGTTTTTGACTCCTTTCTCCCATTTTGGAGATTAGTGCCTCTCTTTAATTCTATCCTGCAAAATGTGCAAGCTAAAATTGCCTCACAAACCTGCTTTATCATTAATCCTCAGATTAATTTCAGCATTTCAAAATGCTAAGGTGTCAGAACTTTAAAAAAATACAACTTCACTGTCTGTTTTATTAATTGCTAGTAACATTGTCTCTAGAGATAAGTACAACATTAGAAATTCAGGGAAGCATTTTCCATGTTGATGTAAGGTTGCTTACAAAAAGTGAAAAATGTTCGCTTATTATTCTGCATACACTAGGTTGCTAAAAGTTTGTTTCTAGTTTTATGATTTCTCATTTTATGACCTTATACATCAAGCTATAGTTTTAGTCATTAGTTAAAAGGTATTAGAAAACACAGCAGCTTCTCACATGTAGGAAAAATAGCCTTTATATTTATATAAAATTGCTTTATAAGTGAAAATAGTACTAAGGCAAAGGGAAATTTGAAAATGTAGCCAGTGCACCAAAGTCTCATAGAACAAATATTTAACAAATAAATGAATGAAAAAAAAACCCAACCTCATGGAGATATTAGCTATATAGACTTATGTTTTGAAGTTTACCAAAGTTAAGCCTTCGGGATGCTAGTTTTTTTCTCTTCAGCTATTAAACCTGTAACTTGGGTACTATTGTCTGATGAATTACCTAAAGTAGCAGAATATCTAACAGGTGTAGCTGTTGGAGTAAAGATAATTTAATAAGTAACACCACACTAAAATCGTTAAGTACAAGTCATCACTGATTCCTGGTAGAGGTTCTATTTTATTTCTAATGAAGAGTACAGAGGGAGGGTAATTTATCTCTAGGCATCAAGTTAATTAAAGGTCATTGCAAATAGTCTTAGGTTCTGCCTAAAAGAAATGTGATGAGTTTTCATTTTACTTAACCGCATTTCTCACACCATCCTTATCACAAGCCTTACTGAAACCTTCTTCAGGAACCTGATCTGTCCTGTTTTACTGTCCGTGAAACCAGGCATCTCGCAGGGCTGCGGTGGGTCAGTGAGAAGAGATTCACCAAGTGGTTTGGAGCAAGACAGAGACAGCATCTGCAGACTCTGGAACATTGCTTCCAATCAATCAGGATTTCAGAGCATTGCTGATTAGAGCATTTCCTGCCTATTTGTGTTCCTGGAAACACCTAAGAGGTACCCACAGTGCTGTGTAAGTGTTCCTGGGATGTAGGGGTTAGTGCGGGCGGGTCTTCCGTCTATTGGGTTATTGGTCTTTGTTTCTTCGCTTGCTTTTTTTTCTCTGCACATAGGAAGAAGGGACTCAATATGTGATTGGAATAATTTGATACTTAAAAAAACTCAATGGTTGAAATAATGACACATAAAAGTGTCTGTTGTCTAAACCTGCGCCATCAAAGCCATCTCTGGCCACAGTGTAGGATTATTAGAAGTCTCAAGGGACTATTAATCACTGCCAAAAGCCTACATGATTCATAATTAGATTATTTGTCTGTATAATTTTAATCTTAACTGATTTGTTTACCTGTGGAGAAAAGAAAAGCAAGCCGTGTTATAGTTTGCTCACAAACTAAGAAGACTGACACCCTTTGGCTCTATCTTTATTATTAAAGTTACTCTGCATCTTGTGTTTTGAAAAAGTTTCAAGAGCCATGGCTGGTGCAGCTCAGTGGATTGAGTGTCAGCCTGTGAGTCAAAGGGTTGCTGGTTCGATTCCCCAGTCAGGACACATGCCTGGGTTGCAGGCCAGGTCCCCAGTAGGAGGCACACGAAAAGCAACCACACATTGATGTTTCTCTCCCTCTCTTTCTCCTTCCCTTACCCCCTGTCTAAAAATAAAATAAATAAAATCTTTAAAAAAAGTTTCAAGAAAGACACAAAATATGAAGCAGGAGAAGCAAAATAATACAGCAGATAAGAGCCAGAAAACTTAGTCTCAAACATGACTCTGCTACGTTACGTTGGATAAACTGTGAAATTTCTCTGTGGCCCAAGTTTCCTCTTTGAAAACTGGGAAATGTAACTCATAGCATATTGTGAATATTGAAGGAGTATAGATATAAAGTGTCTAGACTGTGCCTGGTACATAAATTGTACATAAGTATCGCCATGTTGGCATCGAGCTTTGCAGTGAGTGTGGATACTGGGGAGAATAATTCACTTACCAAAAGCTGGGACAACTTCATGAATATGAGCATATTGTATATCAGAAAAGCATATAGGAGAGCTACTTGCCAATAACACATGTAAAAATATTTTATAAATCTATAATTACTGAATTTTACTATTTGAAAATCAGAGATATTGGTGGCATACTAAATTGGACAAAAGAAAAAATTTCCAGGGAGAATTCCAAGGACAATGACTTAAAACAGTGATTGTCAACCTTGGTTCATGTTAGAATCTCTTGGGAGAGTCTGTAAGAATCAGACTGGGGCCCAGGCCTCCGTATTTTTGAGAAAATCCCTAGGCAATTCTGATGTAAAATAAAGATAGAAAATAGACAAGAAAGGGTGCAAAGTCTGGGTTCTGGGTGGCAAGGGGATTTGAATCAGCTACTCGGGCACTTGGAACCATAGTGAATTTATTCAGCATTCTTAAGCTGCAAACAAAAATAATCCACTCAAGTCATATCAAGCCATTAACTTGTTACTGAGTATTTCTGCTTTTGGCTTACATTGAAAAGATGTTTATTTTCAAATACGATCCTTTCCTCTGACAGGGTAAGGGGACTGGTTTCCATCAAGGAAGTTAAAGCCCTAGGCAGTAACTCATCACGGCGAGGCTCACTTTCAAGAGTGTAACGTGTCCCGATGTTTTATGGTTAGGCAGTCTTTATACATATACACGCATTCTGACTCTTTTGGCTGTAGATATTTCAAAATATTGAAAAAAAGCTCCAATCAAAATAAGCGTGACATTTAGTGCCTCCCCAATTCCCACTCTTCGCTCTTGTTAACCACTTGGGTGGGATAAGCTAGAGACAAAACAAGGAAAAATTTTACTTTAGTGAGCGAATAATTTCAAACTGTGTGAAAGTTTGAAAGGCTGATCTAGATTTCTGAATCTTTACAAGTAATATTGTTGAGGTTAAAATAACTTGTCTCATTTTCTGGGATTAGGCCCCATCCAAAAGCAAAGTGGGTTTTCCTGAAAACTTGGCTACTATTAAAGTTATCTCACAAGAAGAAGTGTTGGAATCATTGGAGGAAACTTCACAGCAGGCATATTCACTTTCTACTTATTTGAAAGAGTGGGTCAGAATGTGGGAAAAATTGAAAGTGGGGATGTTGTAGCTTTTGAAATCTGGTCCTGTCAGACTCCCAGAATGGAAATATTTCATTCCCAGTACTGTGTTCCCTATTTTTTTCAGCTCAGTTTTTTCCCTTCTTTAACCAATTAACCCAGAATCATATTTTTAACAAGCTTTTATCTCCTCTCCAATTTCTGATGTTAATTTGAATATATATATATATGTACTTCTATTCCTGGGCTATTTATTTTGTCACATTGATTTATCTCATTACTTTTGCATCAGTATCGAGCTTGGCAATTGTGTTTCTGAGATGTGTTTTAGTATCTGGCACCATGCCTTCCCTAGCCTTCCTCTTCCTGTTCTCACAGCTCTCAGCAAAGTGTAGTTTCCTTATTGTTTAGGTTTCTGGCTGCTTGGTAATTTTTGGTTATATGGTGAAAGGTATTTTCTAACTGCTTATTTTTGGCATAACTGAGTTTTCAACTTCTACAACCATATAGTTTGCAAATACTTAAACATTTTGTCTTTCAATAAATTTATTTATTATTTCTAAAACTTCTAGAGTATGTTGAATAATAAGACTATTAGCAGACACTTGGTTTTATTCTGAGTTTTATTGGAACTTCCTTGAGTATTTCCATTTTAACTTTGAAGTTGTCTATGGTTTAAAATAGACATTATTTATGTTATCTTATGAGACACTATCTGGGATAGCAGGTCTCCAAAGTGTCCCCAGGGATGCTTGCCTCTGATAGTGAGAGCTTTGTGTAGTCTCCTCCCATTTTGAAAAGGCTGACCTATGTAACCTGTAGGAATATTAGGGAAACGATGTTGGTGACTTCTGGGCTAGTTCATAAAATGTATAGAAATTTCTGCATGGGAGTTTTTTCTGATCACTCACGCAGAGGGAAGCCAACTGCAATGCCGTGAGGACACTTCAAGCAGCCCTTGAGTGGTGAGGACCTGAGGCCTCCTGTGGACAGCTGGCACTAACCTGCTGGGCAGGCGAACAAGCCTCTTTGGAAGCAGGTACTCTGGCCCCACGTTAGCCTTCCAATGGCTGCAGCCCTAGCCAATATGTGGAATTTATTTAAATCAGTAATAGTAACAATTACATTGAGTGCTTTTTCAATATCTATTGAGATGATTCAGTTTTTTTCTTCTTAGTTGATCTACCAAAGTGATGTTTCATTTCATTAGCTTACCTAATATTAATTCATTCTTTTCCTCCTAGGTAAAATCTTCTTGATTATGGCAGGTTATTAGTTTAATATACTCACTGATTTTATTTTCTAGTCATTTATTTAGAATTGTGTTTATGCATTTTTATAAATGAGATTGTCCTGTACCTTTCTTTTTATTACACTAAAGATTATTCTATTTTTATAAGATTACCTATCTTTTTCTGCTCTAACTTATAATTTTAAAGGAAATCACCTGTCCTTTGAAAGCTTAAAGGAACTAGGCCATGAAAACCTCTGAGGCCAGTGCCTTTGATCATTCCTTCTTCAGTAACTTCCTCAAATCCTTTCGTAGTTATTAACCTAATTAGATTTTCAACTTCAATCGGTTTTTAGGGTTTATGTGTTATATAAAATGTTAACTAAACCACTCAGATTATTTTCCTGTATATTTGCTTTTAGCATTATGCTTCTTACATTTTTAAAAAATCTGCCTGAAATAAGAAATGAATGTGAGAAACTGAATCATTAGCAGAATTAACTGTCTAATGAGAGGATGTGCCCACTCCGGTAAAAACTGGCATGGGAGAAGATGGAACCATTTCCCCCAAGTGGAAATTATCCAACATGCAGTTCAGGAGGAACTGGATTGGTGGAATCAAGGCAAGCCGGGAAGCTAAATCAGGAAAGAGGCATGCTTGCCACTCTTCAAGAGAAACCAGGCTTTGTTATTGAGTTGAAGTGATTTATATGGACACATGGACCACTAAGTATGTAACTGCGTGGTAGCTCGCACACAGACTGATTAGGACGAAATGGGAGGTATCTGGGTTGCACCCTTTATGTTATGGGAACATGATGTTTGCCCTCACTCCCGCCTATTCGGCTCACTTCTGGTCTTGGTTAGGGCTTCCATCAGGTTCTTTATTCTCACAGACATCTCAGTTGACATGTAATAAAGGTTTCTTGTTGGCCCATGAAGTGTAGAGCTATTACTTTCTGAATGGCTTGAATCCATAGAACTCTGCTGCCTGTTCAGCACTTAGAGCTTATTGAGAAAGGTTTTTGAAAAGTCAGTACATTTTTCTCTCTTTTATAATGTCCTGAAAATTCTAGCAAAGGAAAACTTCAATTCAAACCTAAGTCCTCCCCCTGCCCCTGCCACAGCACCATTGTAACTAATAGACGTTTGGCAAATCCTCTTGCTCCTTTGTTTTGGATTCATGCCATTATGTTGAATGAATTTACACGTGGGACTCACCAGAAAGCTTCTAATCCTGGACTGCGTTCTAAGTCATCTTCTGCAACAACTCCTTTCCCCACCAAAAAAAAAAAAAAAAAGCATCACCTTTCCCTTTGGCTTCAAAGGACTGGCTGGCAGTGGATGCTGATGACTGACTCTTCTCTAGGCCCCAGCTCTGCCAGCATTTCCAAACCTGGACTTCTTTGGTCTTTGAAGGCTCTGTTATCTCACCAAGCTTGTCAGTGATAGATTCTTCTATGTTTTGTTCACAGCTGTAGTGCAAATGTGACTTGATTCTTTCTCTGGGCTGAGTGTTTTCCTCAGGCCATGGTGATAAGTCTCTCCTTTGCTCAGGAGTCTCAGTGCCATCAAAACATGGTAGTTTTACCATTCAAGACCAATGAAGAGTAAAAAAACCAGCAATCTAGGCATCACCACAGCAAGTGCTAACTGGTTTCTTAAGCCCTCTACCACTTCAACAAGAACTTTAACTGCTAAAGAAAGAAAGAGTTACTACCCTTCACGATGGCATGGATGGAACTGGAGAGCATTATGCTAAGTGACATAACCCAGGCCGTGAAAGACAGAGACCATATGATCTCCCCTGTAAGTGGAACCTAATCAACAAAATAAACAAGCAAGCAAAATATAACCAGTAACATTGAAATAAAAAACAAACTGACAGTAACCAGAGGGGAGGAAGGAGAGGGATAACGGGAAAAGGAGGGGAAGGGTCATCAAGGAACAGGCATAAAGGACCCATGGACAAAGCCAAATGGGGGAAGGATTGAGGGTGGGAGGTGGGGATGGGTGGGGTTGGGGAAAATGGAGGCGGGAAAATGTTGACTAAAAAACAAATAGACAGGGGGAGGCTAATAGTATAGGAAATTGAGAAGTCAAAGAACTGATATGTATAGCCCATAAACATGAACTAAGAGATGTGGGGATGATGGGATGAGGTGCAGTGCAGAGGGGATAAAGGGGAGAAAACAATGGGACAACTGTAATAGCATGCTCAATAAAATATACCAAAAAAAAAAAGGAAAAGAAAAAAGAACTTTAACTGCTGACATTCAATGTCAAATATTTGCCACAACACTTTAAGGATTTTCTTAAGAATTCTGGGCCTGGCTGTTTTCTCACTGCCCCTTATCAATCTGCTTGATTAGTGTTTATGAAGGAACTACCCATCTGAAAGAATCTGCTGGTGCAAATTCTGCTTTTCCCTGGAAATAACTGGTCTCCCCCTCCCAGTTCAAATAATCTACCTAAATTATAGACTATTAACATTCTTTTTTTTTTTTTATCCTCACCTGAGGTTATGTCCACTGATCACAGAGAGGAAGGGAAGGAGAGAGAGTAAGAGAGAAAAAACATTGATGTGAGTGAGAAATTCAATTGGTTGCCTCTAGTGCACGCCCTGACCAGGGTTTGAATCCGCAACTTTTTGGTGCATGGGAGGACAATCTAACCAACTGAGCCACCCAGCCAGGGCAACCATTAACATTCTTTACAGTTTGATAAAAAAGTTCTGGTGACTGAGATTTTTAAAGTGTTCTCCAAGTCACAATGAAGCAAGTCTGGGAAGAAATGTGGTACAGCTGGTACTTGAATAACATCATTTCATTTAACATTTTGTAATAACAATGAGAAAAAAAATTGATTCCTGAAGGTGCCACTGTCTGTGTGGAGTTTGCCCATTTTCCCCACGTGTGCATGGGTTTTCTCTGGGTCCTCCAGTTTCCTCCTACCTACCAAAGGTGTGCACATTGAGGTAAACTGGCATGTCTATGTTGTCCCAGCCTGAGTGAATGTGGGTGTGGGTGGCCCTGTGATGGAAGGGCACCTGGTCCAGGGTGGGTCCTGCCTTAGCCCTGATTTGCCAGGACAGGCTCTGGCTACCCATGACCCTGAACTGGAATCAGCAGGTTGGCAAAGAATGATCTTGTTTTTCATCTTTCTTAAATGGGAGTAGAGCTGACACTTACTTCAGTGTTAAATGTTAGAAGTGTTTGGGGTCTTAATTTAGAAGATTGGTGTTGCTTTTGTGACCAGAAATATGCTGTAGGAACTTAACTCATGTTTAAATCGATCAGCCTAGGGTAAAATTGGTCTCATTGTTTCTCTTAAAGTCACAGTTTCCAAGAACTGATGAGGTCAAGTGAAGCTTTGCTGTGAACCTGAAAGGGCAGAGGGCATGGACTCTGGTTTGAGTCCCTCCTCTGCCATTTGCACTGCAGGTGTCCTTGGGTGTCCTATGTTCTCACTCTGACCCTGAGTTCCCATAACTGTAAAATGGAATGAGGCTAATAATACCTACCTTCCAGTTTTGTTTTTTTTTAAATTATAAAATGACATACTCAAAAGTGCTTCAATAACTATAAAATACACAGGACATTGATAACTGTCCTGCAGCTTCTGAAACCTAGAGGAGCCTAGAAACTTGAAGTGCCTCTGTTTATTTGCCACATCCTGAGACTGTGCTCCTTGGAGGGACTTCTGCACACATCCCCCATTGGGCTGCCAGCACCAGCGGCGTGAGAGGGCAGCCTGTGTTTTCACTCTCTGTTTTTCACCTGAAGTTTGGCTTAAGGCTGGGTAACTGAACCATGGCATGGCCAGTTGTAAATTCTTTGTCATTTCTTGGTCAGTTAAGGCCCCTTTCTTGTCTCTAATTTTTTTGGTGTTTATGTTTTGTTATTTTTTTAAACTTAGTTTTGTTAGACATTTTATTTAAATAAGATTTAAATATAATCAGCTTTGGGCTTTATGTATTTTACTATTATCAGGTTTCTAATGTTTTTAATTTTAAAATTTTGGTTTCTTTTTTTCTGTTTTTATTTTCCTTGAGTTGAATATTTAATTATTTTTCCCTGAAAAGGTACAAGATCTTTCTTATGATAACTAATAAATAAACTTAAAATCACAACTATACACAGGACACTTACATTTGCTAATAATTACTCTTTCCTGATAGACACATAAGACATTACACATGTAACATCTCTGTTATCTTATGGGAATTTTATAGGATTTTCAAAAATGAGTTCCATAATGACCTCTAGCAAGATCAGTGCTTAAATTTGTTCCCTGCTGGAGTGCTTTAAGCTTATTTTGGGTGGGGGGAAATAAGAGAATACTTGACTAACCCTTTTTCTGTGTCGAGTTCAGTCTTCATTGTTGAGTTTGCACTCCCTAAAACATGCATGCACTTAGAATGCAAATATAGTTCAAAGTACCATGAAAAAAGGAAACATGGGCTAATTCTCCTTGTTTATTAGTAGGAAAACATGATGGCAGCCTGTTATGGTTAGGAATTTGGGTTAATTTACATTGACTTTGTTACTAACAAATGACTAAAATGTGAATTCATTTGAGTGAATTTGTGCCCATTTCCACTTAGTTCAAAGTGCTGAGATGTGCCTCCTTGCATTGTCGGTACCATCGTCATGTCCTCTGCTCCTCAGGGGCAGAAGGTATAACTCTGTGTGCGTTACTCCCTCTAGGTATCTAGTCCATTGACATCATCACCACACGCCTTTCACTGGCGACACACACAGAACTTGCTGTGTGTCTTACACTCTTGACTCCCTTTGCTGAGACACCTCCTGGATGATTCGTGACACGTACACACACACAAGGAATGGGACAGCATTCTGCCTTAGTGACCCAACACCCCATCACATTATACACACTGGAATCATTTTGTGTCTACCGTATTTTCTCAGATATTTCCTGAATCAGTGGATTGCCTCCCTCTCCTCACTGCTCTAGATGCACGAGGCATTAAGATGCAGAGGTAGATGTCTATCTCGGAAAGGAGAGAAGCTGCAAATCAGTGGCTTTCCCCAGAGAGTCCCTTCTACCCTGTGGACATACCAAGACAGCTTGCACACTCCCACTACTGTAAACATTTTCCCCCTGTCATCAGCGTTTTGCATTTGCGTCCAGAGTACCAGGTGCCTCAGGGTCCTCTCTGCCAGGAGAACTTGCTACTGCTGTTATTCCTGGGAGCACTACTTCCAAGTGTCTTTTCAGGGGCGCAAACAGGCCATCCTTATCTGAAATGTGCCTGGAGGTTTGAACTGAATTAAGACAATATGATATCTCAAAAGAGTGGCAAATTAGCTAACTAGAATATTATTAGGAATTAATTGATCACTCTTTGCTCCTGGGCAGAGAAAATGAGACACAATAGACCACTTCTTCCAGACCACTTCTGCTGAGTGGTCTGGAGCTCAGAGCTCCTTGAGGTCAGACCTGAAAGTTGTTTAACCATTCAGTTACTAATCATGTATTTCCTATCTATCATGTGCCCATCACTGCACCAGCTGATGAGGTTACAATGTAAAGTGGCCTCAGGGACTACCACTATAGCTGTGGGTGATGAAGGGAGATGACAGGGTTGGCCAAAAACTCTGAAGAGTGTGTGGGTTGAAGAGGGTGCCCTGCATTTGTGTCTGTGGGCACGGGACCAGGCCAGGGCAAGGCAGGCCCGAAACAGTCACCTCCTTCCGCCAGCCTGTGTTTTTGGCCATTGAGCCCCTAGTACTATTCCCCAGCCATGCCTTTCTGCACTTTGTTTACCCCCTAACCCATAACCAGAAACCCTTAACCTGCCAGATCAGAAGTGCAACTTTCTTCCCATCTCTGAGTTATTCTCAACACTGTCAGATTGAGAAAAATCTATTAGAAACACTCCCTAGACAGCTCACCAGAGAATGGTGCCAGTTCTTTCCTAACCCTCAGAAAGCAAAAGCATTTTAATTCCACCTGAATTAAAAATAAATTCTAATAAATACCTGATGTATATGCAAAAGTACCTATGGGCAAAACTCACTCCATACTTTAAAATTAATTCCAAAGCACACCGGCATTTCTCTTTGATTTTCAAAAGGGAAAATAGCTTTATGTGGTTGTTGTTGTTATTCTTTAAAATATGTGTAACTATTACAGGGGAAAGTAGAGGATATGAAGTATAGAAATTGAATTTAACTCAGGGCAGCCCCTTCCCTTTTCCAGAAAGTCAAATGTCATTTGCCTCCACTGAGATTCTTATAAAGACTTTTTTCCTTTCTGTCTTTTGTATTCTTCAAATTAAATTTTCATCATTTAAGGAACTGAAGTTGTTTTCCTTTTATATAGGTTGTGCTATAAAAAGAAATCAGGTTTTCTGAGAAATATGAATGTATTTCAAAATAGGATTTAGTGCTCACAAAGAATTGCATGGAAATTATTCAGGGAAAAAATTCAGGCATTTGGTGACAGTGTCAAGAACCTGATATTCAAGTGGAACATGAGTCACTGGGTTTAGAAATTTGGAGGCTGTTGGTGTCTTCCCTAAGTGTAAGGAAAATATTTCTTTCTTTCTAGGATGTTCTGAGCCTTTAGTACCCTTTAGGTCAATTTTTATTTTTTCTCATTGCAGTTGGTATTGATATAGAACAGGTTCAGCCACTGGTTGTTCGAAAGTCAGTACTCAAGAGACAGGGGCTGATGGAAGGAAGAATTGGTTTATTCAGAAGCTGGCAGCCTGAGATGAAGGGGACCTCTCATCACAAAGACCATCTTAACGTCTCAGGGCAGGCAGGGGTTTTATAAGTGGGGAAGGGGAAGCAGAACAAAGGATACTGGGCAGGGGCGAGGTACCAGCCTGCATGAGGGTGCCGTGTACAGGTCCGCTCCCATGACCGTCTTGAAACTACTCAAGCGATGGTCCGTTTTGTCCGTGGAAGGTGAGCAAATCTTCTGAAGCCCAAATGACTGCAGGCTGGAGTCTGCTTCCTTTGAGGCTGGCTCCTAGAATCCTTTAAGCAAACAGGCTTTTTATCTGTAGCTACATGTGCATTTACAAGTCATCATTTACAGAAACAAATGCGAAAAGAATGGCAGAGTGGGTTACAGTATTTTAAAACATATACAAAAGGGGCTTGAGCTGTGAGAGATGGGACTCAGTGAAGTTCAATTTCTGTCATCGTATTGTTTAAAGTTCACTTTCTAGCCTGGCCTATGATATCAGATAACAGGTAATGTGTGTCTCCTGAGATAGAGATTTTTTTTCATTCACCATTGGCTAATGTGTGCAAAAGAGGAACAGAGCTGAACTCTAGTTAAAAGTGGTGTTACTGGAAAGGGGATCTGGTCCTTAGTGGGTCTGCCTAGGTCCTGTAGTGTGTGGATTCTCGACTTCACGTGGGAAAGGTTTCACAACATGAGTCCGTGTGATTTTGAGGATATGTTTATTAAAGCTCAGGACAGTGAAACAAGGAAAGGCTTAGCATAGAAGAGGCAATAGGAGAGCACAGGCCGGGCTGCTATGGCTCTCTAGAAATGTCACGGGAAAGAAAAGAGCCAAGACAGAGCTGCTTGTTCACTGGAAAGTCAGAGAAAAGGAACCTTGTAAACAGGTGCAGGGTGTTACCCTGGGCTGAGCTGCAGCTGCTCATTGCTCACCTGGTGGCAAGTCTAGCGGGACCCTTAGAATTTAGGAGATGCGTGCCTATCGGGGAGCAAGGGGGCAGGAAAAGGCATGGGTGCACTCCTGGGAGGGAGGGAGAGCATGCTCTGGGACCTTTGTTTCGAGGGCTTTTAGGGGATATCTCAGGGGAGAATCTCAATAAAATATTCATTAGTTTTATGCTGATGTGCCAAAATGAGATTTATTCCCTTAACTTCACCTGTCCTTGGGTGTGGTTGGTAGAAACTGCACTAATTGGATATTTGCTGTCCATCTCCCTTAGTAGGGTGATTTAAGCTATTAACTCTCTGGCTGGGAAAGAGAAGTGTGAACCATTTACTTCTAAGTGTCCTTGGTTACGGAAGATAGCATTTTGTGATTTATTAGATGGCTGTAAACTGCTCGGCTGCTTAAGTATCAGTCTCGATTTTCCTATTCCACTTGTTGTGGCTTACTAAACTGTCTCTATGGTGAAGACAGATTTTATTCAAAACTATTTCAATAGGGGAGAGAGGCTTCAATAAAGCTGAGCTCAGCTCCCAACACAGCAAAACAGCTGGGATTTATAGGCAATGCGCAGAATGAAAGGGCAGTGGGTAGAAAATTACTAAGAGAAGACATTAGAAGCCCAGAGAGATCTGATCAGATCACTGGGGAAAATTGGCAGGGGGATAGGGAGGGGCTGTAGGAGGAGCTTGCCCAAGGCAATGTTCAACAGTCTAGTTCAGGACTGGCTGAGAAGCTGAATGCCTCCAGAGCACATGGAATTATGGGCAAGAAGATTTGAAATAAAAGAAGGGCTCTCAGACAGGCAGGCACTAGCTCTCTCTGGCTCTCTTGCTCTCGTCCTCGAGGATGCCAGGATGATCGTGCCACAGCTGCCTGCGTTTCCTAGAAGACAGTATTTTGGATGGGAAGGTACCCCGGGCATAACCTAGGACTGGGCTGGCCTGGCAGAGGGTGGCAGGGTTATTATTCTTTGGGTGTTCTAGAGGGGACAAGCTCCAAGGCAGAAGCCTGCCATTTTCCTAAAATTGTGTAGTTTTTGTATCATATGTTGTTTTAGTTTATAAACTAACCCTGTAGAAATAAGATAATTAAAAACTTATGGAGAAAAAATAAGAGAACTCAGGTGTGAAAGAGTTTAGCCTTAATTGATAGGCTTAAGTGATTAGTGCATGTGGAAAGCTGTTATTCCAAAATTGTGAAGCTTTTGAATAAAGACTCCTTTCCTTTATCACCAAATCTTTGCTTCTGGAATTTTGCATAGAGGGTGGTGGTTGGCAGCAGGACATGAATTGCTTGCTATTCAGTAACAGGAGGATTGTTAAGAAACTGGTCTAACAGAGCTCTTGCTAAAGGCAGGCAAAAGACTTAGACATGAAGGTGGGGGATGAGGAATTTGACCAGATATTAAAGACGGGGACTCTCCCTAAACCAGTTTAGCAGAATTCTTGTTAAAACTGGGTTTAGCAGGCCAACGACAACCTAAGGACCAGGCCTAGTCAAAAAATTTTGTCAAGGAGAGATTTTGTTAGGTGGCAAGTAAGCAACATCGTACTGGCCCACTCCAGTCAATCAGTCATGCTTGCCTAGGCACTCTTTAGAAGAATGTTGGCTTTGGATTCAGTCAGAGGTGCCCAGCCCTGGTACAGCAGGAAGGGTACAGCTCACATGCCTCATGTGTGCTGACCTGGGTTAGAAGGTGGACATTTGCTTCAAAAGAACATGAGACCCCTTAATTCTGAAAGTAACCATTCTTCAAAGATTTGTTCTTCTAGTCCAGTCATTTTCAAATTTGTTGGTGTTCAAAAATTCCTTTGATTTCTGAATATTGACTTTGTATCCCAATGTTTTGCCAAATTCACTTGTTAGGTTGAGTAGTTTTTGGTGGAGTCTGTAGGGTTTTCTATGCGCACTATCATGTCATCTGCAAACAATGACGGTTTTACTCCCTCCTTCCAATTTGGATACCTTTTATTTCTTTTTCTTCTCTGATGGCTGTGGCTAGGACTTCTAATACTATGTGGATTAGAAGTGGTGAAAGTGGACATCCTTGTCTTGTTCCCGATCTTAGTGGGAAAACTTTTAATTTTTGCCAGTTGAGTATGATGTTGGCTGTAGGCTTTTCATATATGACCTATATTATGTTGAGGTATGCCCCCTTTATTCCCACTTTGCTGAGTGTTTTTATCATAAATAAGTGCTGCACCTTATCGAATGCTTTTTCCACATTTATTGATATGATCATGTGATTTTTGTCTTTCCTTTTGTTTATGTGATGTATTATGTTTATTGATTTGTAAATATTATACCATCCTTGCATCCCTGGGATGAATCCCGCTTGATCATGGTGTATGATCATTTTAATGTATTACTGAATGAAGTTTGCCAATATTTTGTTGAGGATTTTAGTGTCTATGTTCATTAGTGATATTGGCCTGCAGTTTTCTTTCTTTCTTGTGTCTTTATCTGGTTTTGGGATTACAATGATGCTGGCCTCATAAAAAGAGTGTGGGAGTCTTCCCTATTCTTGGATATTTTGGAATAGTCTGAGAAGGATAGGTGTTAGCTCTTCCTTAAATATTTTGTAAAATTCTCGTGTGAAACCATCCGGCCCAGGGCTTTTGTGTGTTGGGAGTTTTTTGATTACCGCTTGATTTCACAAGCTGTTATTGGTCTGGTCAGGCTTTCTGCTTCTTCTTTCAGTTTTGGAAAATTATATATTTTTAGAAATTTGTCCATTTCACCCAGGTTTTCACATTTCTTGGTGTATAGTAGTTTGTAGTAATTTCTTATAATTCTTTGTATTCCTGTGGTATCAGTTGTAATTTCTCCTCTTTCATTTCTGATTTTATTTATTTGGGTCCTCTCCCTTTTTTTCTTGATGAGTTCACTTAAAGGCTTGTCAGTTTTGTTTATCTTTTCAAGGAACCAGCTCCTGGATTGATTGATCCTTTGAACTGTTCTTTTAGTCTCTATGTCACTCAGTTTTGCTCTGATCTTGATTATTTCCTTCCTCCTACTTGCTCTGGTCTTTGTTGTTGTTTCTCCAGTTCTTGTAGATGTAGGATGAGGTCGTTTGCTTGAAATGTTTCTATCTTTTTTAGGTAGGCTGTATTGCTATGACTGCCTTCACTGTGTCCCATAGGTTTTGGACTGCTGCATGTTCATTTTCATTTGTTTCCAGAAACTGTTTTATTTCTTCTTTGATCTCATTATTGAACCATTTACTGTTTAATAGCATGCTATTCAGTCTCCATGAGTTTGAATGTTTCTGAGTTTTTTTCCTTGAGGTTGGTTTCTAGTTTTAAGCCCTTGTAGTCTAAGAAAATGCTTGATATGATTTCAATTTTCTCGAATTTGTTGAGGCTTGTTTTGTGTCCTGTCATGTGGTCTATCTTTGAAAATGCTCCATGTGCATTTGAAAAGAATGTATATTTTGCTTCTTTGGGATGAAAGGTTCTATATATATCAGTTAAGTCCATTTGATCTAATGCATCATTCAGTTCCACAATATCGCTGTTGATATTTTGTTTGGCTGATCTATCCATTGTTGACTGTAGGGTATTAAAATCCCCTACTATAAGTGTGTTGTTGTCTGTATCTTTTTTGAAGTCTTCCAGGATTTTCCTTATATATTTGGGTGCTCCTATGTTGGGTGCTTGTAAGTTTACAATGTTTGTTTTCTTGGTGGATTTTTCCCTTGAATATTATTAAGTGTCCTTCTGTGTCTCTTTTTATGGCCTTTGTTTTGAAGTCTCTTTTGTCTGATATAAGTATTGCTACCCCAGCTTTTTTTCCTGTCCATTTTCTTGGAATATTTTTTTCCAACCATTTACTTTCATTCTATGTAGGTGTTTTGTTCTGAGGTGGGTCTCTTGTAAGCAGCATATGTGTGGGTCATGTTTTCTTATCCATTCATCTACCCTGTCTTTTAATTGGTGCATTTAATCCATTTATATTTAAGGTCATTATTGATAGGCACTTATTCAATTTTTCCCTTTGTACTTGTATTCCTCTCCCTCTCACTCTTTTTCTTCATCTTCTTAAAGCAGTCCCTTTAGCATATCTTGCAGTGCTGGTTTGGTAGAGGGGTATTCTTTTAGCCTTCTTTAATCTGGGAAACTCCTTATTTCATCTTCCATTTAATTTGAGTGAGAATCAGAATCACTGGAGGCCTGTTATGGCACAGATGGCTGTGCCTGCCCTCAGACCTTCTGGTTCAGGAGGTCTGGGGTAGAGCCCAAAGCTTTGCATTTCTAATAAATTTCAGGTGATTATGATGCTGTGCCCTCAAGACCAAGAGGCTCTTAAAAACTGCTGTGCTAAGTACCTTCCCCATCTTGCCATCTCTTTTTGAAGAGGCTGCCCAAGATTGGCCATATCTACCCAGATATAACAACCCAACCCAATAACTACAGGTGAGAGAGAGCAGATGTATATACAGGAATAGGTGTTGGGGTAGGGTAGTGATTGGCAAGAGCGTATCTTTGCCAAGAACCACCTACCCTCTTTACAGGACATGAATCATTAGGTGAAGCAGAAGTAAATGGAAATCTCTAGAGCTGAGGGTGTGGGGCATGCACCAATTCATCTTCAAGTATTTTGGAGCAATGAGATAGATATTTAAAATTTAAAAATAAATATGTGCCAGACTGAAACAAACATTTTTGTCACATGTTCCTCATGTAGAGTAAATCTGCCTGCAGGACTGAAGTTGTTTCCTCCATAACATTAATTAGTTTTCTTAAAAAAAGGATAGGTGTGAAGTTTGAGCCTGTGACTGCTCAAACATGACTTTCCCAATATTCTCCCTCACATGTACCCCATGGGTCTTTTGTATGTGACTTGTTAGTTAACAGTCACAGAAACAACAGTGGGATAAGGTCAAGTTGTCTCAAACAATCTCTCTGCCACATTTGTGGATATTTTAAGCTCATTTTGTTAAAACTTACTGCTTTTTCTTTTATCTTAGGGTTGGAATTGAACTTAACGGTCTTAGATAAAAATGTATTGTTCCCATTATATTTGATTATTAAATATTAAAATTCTTGTTCTAGAACAATTTCTACCATGTTTATTGAGTAACAAAATTTGAATACTGAATTTCACTTCGTAGCTGAAAAGTTCATTGATTAATGCAACAAATCTTTATTATGAGCCCCTGTGTTCCAGGAACAGAGGTTTGGGGCTGGGGGTAAAATAGGGTCTGCTGTGCTCACAGAGAAAAGAACAGTCTGTATTACAAGTTGTAAGGCAAGAGGTGTGAGAAGGAGTGAAGAAGGTCAGAGGAGTTAACATTTGAACAGATAGCTGACGTGAGCCCCTGGGAGCCTTACAAAGAGGAGTGCTCACTGTGTCCTCTTCCACCCTTCTCTGCTCTACTCCTCTGGTCTCCTTATGTGATAGTCTGCATCAAAGTTATGCAATAATCAAACAGAACTGCCCCTGTCTTCTTGATGCAGTTGAGGTAACAGAGGTGGTCCCTCAGATCATGCTGATGAAAGTGACAGTCCCAAGCTGGTCCCAAGGCCCACCACTCTTCTGGTTCCCTTAGCCCTTGCCTTGCTATTTCTAGCACATCACTCCAGTGTTTGCACTTCTGGCAGCATGTACAGTCTATTCCTAGTGAACAGCTTCTCTGAACTAGATCCCACAGTGTGCAGTGCCTCCCTTCTCAGTCTAGCAGGATCTCCGCTAAAAATCTTTGCACTAGTTGGTGGCATACAGCCACAACTGAGTGACCACTGGCCAGCTAACAAGACCCCAGGCCACATGGGCGAGCACTCAGGGACCCTCCTCTGCTGCTCTTTCCTGTCCCCTTGCCTGCTGTAACCTGCTTTCGGGGGATAAGCCTACAGGTGGATGAGCAGTGTTGGATCTTCTTCAAAGCAGCCGGGGTAGCCAGCCCAGCCTCAGCTCACTGGCCTTCACTTCACAGTCAAATGTTAAATTTTTCTTTGGGTTAAAATGGACTTAATTGTTTGGTAACTTTTGGTCACTTTAAGTAAAAGTTAAAGCAACCCACAATGCAAATCGTTTTACCCTACTTGGTCTCCTTTTACTCACATCACTTAGACAGTAACCTTGACAGACTGTGAGACTGTTTTATATATTAGATTATAGATATTTATGCCAGGTATTTATCAGGTATTTGATCCAAGTCCTTCCCTATAAATTACTGGTGAAACATTACATCAAGGTTAGCTAAAACATAAGTTTTTTTTCTGACCCAGAAGTGTGGTTCAGACTATTCTGCTTCTTGGTTTCCCAGGTCTGGCTGACATTCCTCGTGCACCCCACTCTTCCCGTCCCGTGGTGGTCAAGGCTTATACGGGGGCCATGACTTTTTTATACACTTAGTCAAAGTTCAGTTAAAACCCTCAGTCTTTTTGAAAATACATATATGCAGTTTACTATCAATGTTTGCCTGAAATAGACCATCAAGGACATTGTATACTTTCATATAAGGAGCCAATTTCTAGTCTCTAAGGAAAAGTGATAACTGATCTTCAGTACACTGTTGCACTGAGAGACTAAAGCTGGTTCCATGCCCATTCTCTCTGTGGGTCCTCCTTCAGAGAGGCAGCCACCACAGGAAATCTGGTGCACAGTCTCTCTCTCTCTCTGTCTCCCCTCTAGTATTCTTTTGTGTCCTTTTAAGATGTACATCAATATTATCAGACTGTACCTGAGAGTCTGTAACTTCCTTTTTTTCTTTGCCATTTTAAATGTTTTCAAAGTTTGTCTGTATTGACTAATATATTAGTTAAGGACCACACTGCTATTTTGTTAGATTTTCATCTTTAAAAAAGTTTTACTTCATTAGATTTTCAAAATTTCTATTTATTTAAACTAAAAAGAAAAAAAACCCTCAGTTCATCAGCTTCTCCTACCTCATACCCCCTACCTCTGGCAACTGTCATTTCCCAGAGGGCGATCTGTCTTTTTCTCTGTAGTAACATTGACAATTTTGTCTTTGTCTTTCATGTTTTGTAGTCTCATTCCTAAGTATTAATTTTACTTATCCTCATCAAAGTGTTTTTCAAAGGCCCCTATCTTTTTTTTTTCCAATTCGGGAAAATGGATTTTTTATCCATTGTATTTTCAAATATAGTCTTCCCCCATCTTCTGCATTGTGTCCTTTCAACACTCTTAAAAGACATATAGTGGAGCTTTTAAATTTTATCCTCATGTGTCTAAACTTTAGTTTCTTTTTAGCCTCTGTGCTGTGTTTTGGTTGATATTTTTATCTTTTATATGTCCGTACGTATTTACTACTTTCAGTTTTTGTAAATCTTTTTTTCTATTCTCTGAGTTTTGAGTTCCAAAGGCCATATATTTAATTCCAAGACTATTGTGTTAGTTCTGTCAAAGGTTTGCTCCTTTTTTATTCATATATATATATATATATAATTTCTTTAAACAGTCTAGACATACTTACTTCAAATTCTTTTTGATGTGATTCTAGTATCTTCAGTTTTTGAGAGGGCATATCTTGCAGCAATGTCTATTCTCTTTATTCTCTTTTCTTGTTTGTTTTTTTCAGGTCACTTTACAAATTTTGTTAGTATTTCTGTGTGTGTATATATGAGATTCTCTTCATTGGGTTGTTTTCCATGGGAATTCCATGTGCTGGTTGCAACTCAGTCTTCATAGAGTGGTTTCCTGTATTTCCATGCTGGGATCACTTTTTATTAAAGTTATTAACTTGGTGTCCCTTAACCATGTGAGTATCCTAAATCCAGACTTCACACTTATGCACAATGCAGAAGTAGAGTTCAGATTTCTCATGAGTGGTTCTTTTTCTCCCATACTCCTCTGAGGAAGGCAAACTTCCTTTCACTTTCCCACTGGGGTTGCCCATTATGACCCCTGTCTTTAACATGCATGCTGGGACCAGAATGCACTCCCCATTTGTTCTCTAGTCCCTACATGTTAGCCCCACATATGGAACCAGTTCGTGGTAGTTCCTTGGCATCAGCTTTCACTCACCATTCTGACCTATAGTTTCCTGCACATTTCTTGGTTTGAGTTGATTTCTGTATTAAACAGTTTTTGTTGTTGTTATATCCAGCATTTCTATGTTCTAGGCGGTTAAAGAGGTTGTTCCTTTGTTATATCAGCTTAGTCAACTCTGCTGACTGCAAAGAACCGAAGTATAGGATTATTATCAATGTCATCCCTAATGAGGTTTGCTTCATTTACTGTAAGGTGCAAAGATACTGCAGTACATGACTGTTCCTTCTATTTGATTGTTTCTACCACTTTCTCACCTGCATTCTGTCCACATCAATCCAATTGGTGGGCCTTTCCATGTATATTTCTTCTGAAGGTGGGGAATGATTTTCATTTTCAATCTATGCTAAAAAGGATGCACCACTGGGCCAAATGCATTATCTTCCCTATTTATTCACACATCTGTCCTGGTGGCAGAATATCAGACTGGTTAAAAATTTTATTAAATATATTGAGGTGACATTGGTTAACAAAATTATATAGGTTTCAATTGTATTATTCTGTAATATGTCACCTGTATATTGTACTATGTGTCCACCATCCCAGGTCAGGTCTCCTTCAATCACCACTTTACCCCTCTTTACTCTCTTCCATCTCTCCCACAACCTTTCCCTCTAGTAATCACCATACTGTGTCTATGAGTTCTTTTTTACTTTTTTTTGCTTAATCCCTTCAACTTTTTCACCTAGCCCTACAACCCCCAACCCCTCTGACAGATGTTAATCTGTTCTCTGTATGTGTGAGCCTGTTTTTGTTTTTTTTAATCTTCACCGGAGGATATGTTCATTGATTCTAGAGAGACAGAAAGCGGGTGGGGATAGAGAGAGAGAAATATTGATCAGTTGCCTCTGGTACATGCCCTGACCTGGGATCAAAATCACAGTGTAGATATGTGCCCTGATTGGAAATCAAACCCGCAACCTTTTGGTGTATGGAACGATGCTCCAACAAACTCAGTCACCAGGCAAGGGCTGTTTGTATTTTGTTTGTTAGCTCATTTTCTTCATTAGATTTCATATATACAGGTTGGAGCATAAGTGGGTTTAGAGTCATGAGTATGCAAAACAGAGTTTATTCTTGTATTATTATTAATTATTGTGCTATTTTCCATACAAACAATTGTAAAGCTACTTTTGGCACATCTTGTAAGTGAAATCATATGGCATTTTTCTTTCTCTGACTGGCTTATTTCAATTAGCATAATACCCTCTGGGCCCATCCATTCTGTTGCAAAAGTAAGATTTCCTTTTTTACATCCACATAGTATTTAATTATGTAAACATATCACCACTTTTTTTAATTGTATTTTTTCCATTGCAATTTATCTCCCTTATACCCTCATCCACCTCCACTCCATCCCACCCCTGCAATCACCACACTGTTGTCCATGTCCATGTTTCCTTTTTCCTTTTTGCTTGATTCTTCCACCTACCTAACTACCTCCAGAGCTGTCAGCCTGCTTTCTATCTATGAGCCTGTTTCTATTTTGCTTGTTAGTTCAGTTTGTTGATTAGATTCTACATATGAGTGAAATCATATGGTGCTTGTCTTTCTCTGACTGGCTTATTTCAATTATCTCCGGGTCCATCCATGCTGTCACAGAGGGTAAAATTTTCATCTTCTTTAGAGCTGAGTAGTATTGCATTGTGTACATATACCACAATCGTTTCACCCACTTGTCTACTGATGGACACTCGGGCTGCTTCCAAATCTTGACTATTGTAAATAGTGCTGCAGTGAACATAGAGGTGGTTATATCCTTTCAAATTAGTATTTTGGGGTTTTTCATATAAATTCCCAGAAGTAGAATCACTGGATCATAAGGAGATTCCATTTTAAATTTTTTGTGGTACCTCCATACTGCTTTCCACAGCAGTTTCACCAATCTGCATTCCCACCATCAGTGCAAAAGTGTTCCTCTTTCTCCACATTCTCACCAGAACTTGCTTGTTGGCTTATTGATATAGCCATTCTGACAGGTGTGAGGTGATATCTCATTGTGGTTTTAATTTGCATTTCTCTGATTAGTGACATTGATCATCTTTTCATATGTCTATTGGCCATCTGTATGTCTTCTTTGGAGAAGTGTCTATTCAGGTACTTTGCTCATTTTTCAATTGGATTGTTTGAGTGGGTTTTTTTTTGTTTTGTTTTGTTTGTTTTTTTAGTGTTGTTTTGTAAGTTCTTTATAAATTTTGGATATTAACCCCTTATCAGATGTATTAGCAAAAATGTTCTCCCATTCTGCGGGTTCTCTTTTTACTTTGTTGATGATTTCCCTGCTGTGCAAAAACTTTTTAGCTTGATATAGTCCCATTTGTTTATTTTTTCTTTTGTTTCCCTTCCCTGAGGAGGTATATGAGAAGAAATATTGCTGTGAGCAATGTCCAAGATTATACTGCCTATGTTTTCTTCTAGAATTTTTATGGTTTCAGGTCTAACATCTAAGTCTTCACCCCATTTTGACTTTATTCTTGTGTGTGGCATAAGAAGGTAGTCCAGTTTCTTTCTTTCTTTCTTTCTTTCTTTCTTTCTTTCTTTCTTTC
>PVJD01013041.1:0-36342 GCA_004026545.1 Mormoops blainvillei | reverse complement strand
GGGATCATTAATTTAGGGCTGATTAATTCATTATATGTCAAATGTACCTTTAAAGCTTTAAGTTTTAAATAAGAGCGTTGTCTATCTTTACTCTGTTGACTTTCACCTTTCCTGGCGGTGGGACGAGTCATCTTCCTTTGCCACCTCCCTCTTTTCTGCTCAGCCACCGCTCACGGTACAAACAGCAGGAATCATTGGCTGCTCTTGCGGTGGGGTGGCGGTTACTGCGCGGTAGTGTGCGGCAGGCTTGTGCATTGTCGCTGTCCACACGTATCAGCTCTTATTTCTGAATTTGGCTTTTTTGCAGGTCCCTAGCTGTTGGTAGTAAGTCCGGTTATAAATTTTTCTCCCTCTCTTCTGTGGATAAGCTGGAACAGATCTATGAATGCAGTAAGTGTTCACTTTATTTTCCCCCTCTTAAAAAATAGACAAGTTGAACTTGAATTGTTATGCATTCTTAAATTCAGACCCTGTGCTTAAAACCTGGATGCCCCTGACCATTTCTCTTCTTCCACCTCAGTCCACCAAGAAGTGGCAGCTGGAAGCAGTTTGTGTGTGTCCCTGGATCTTGTCCTGTTAATTTGCATACTTATAAATGTACATAGAGAAACATTTGTTTTATGAGTAGTGTTTTCAACACACAATATCATACTATGTTTTATTCTGTTATTTCTGCCCATTTTCAATGCCATTTAAACCTTTCCGGTTTCTGTCACACAGGACTTCTAGAAAGTTGAAAATTTTACAGCACCCTAGGAATGATTTATTTTCTTTCCGTTGTCATTTTCTGCCATTCGAGCAGCCAGCGTGTCAGAGGCAGTGTGGAACTGCAGGAGGGCCCCGAGCTTCGGCTTGCTGCCGGCCACCGTGCAGCTTACTCCCCTGCGCGCCCATGTGGCTGTGGCCCGCCCTCCCGTGCACAGCGGCACGGACCCTCCTCCCCCGTGAGACCGCGGAGAGCTTTGCGCTCTTCCCGCACGCACCGCATTTTTAAACGGCGTTAGACACCTCATATTTGTTCTTGGTTTAGACACTCTGTAAACGATTCTTGAGGAACTGCTGCGTGCCAGCCCTGTTTTGTTGGTGGAGGCGACAGTAGTGACAGAGTTCCTCCTCTCGTGACACATTTAAATGGAGGGAGACAACACACGAGCAAACGTTTCTGTGTGATGTTAGGTGGGGGACACAGACAGGCAAACGCAGACATAAACGCCTCCCCTGTTAAAGCGAGATGAGGACACCAGGGGAAAAGTTGATTCTTTGTGTCAGTTACTCAAAACTGTGGAGGTCTCGTGGCCCAACAGGAGGTCAGAGGCCACCCAGGCCACCTCCTCGCTCACAGGCCCTGGCCTCCTCCCTGGTGAGCGCTCTGGTGCCCCTCACCTCCATCAGCAGTGTGTGTCTGACTGTCCCAGGCAAGTCCATTGTGTGTCACTGCCCTGAAGGCAAGCACCCACGCCCTTTACAGGGAGCCAGTGGGGAAGCAGAATTCTCCCAGTCAGTGTCCGAATCCTGGTCGCTGCTGGCTGCCTCAGATTCTGTTTTTTCTGTCCTCAGACTGGCTTCCCGATGATTACTGAATCTCCCAAAAAAGCCCTTGTTCTACCACGTAGCTAGAAGGTGTGATCTGGGTAATAAAATAGCTGCGAGCAAGTGTGCTTGCTCATCTCCAGTGGGTGTCCGTGTTTCTGAAACTCCCCAGCTGGCTGCCTTCTCTTAACCCTGCATCGGACTGCACCCTGCATGGGATTTCCGCAGGGAAGGGTACCCGGTCTCAGAAAAGGGTTCCACGGGGCTTTTACCTGACCGAAGCACCTGCTGACTAACCCAGGGGGGGCCGGGGTCCTGCTCCTAACTTGTTGCTATAGTGACTGCTCATCTGTTTTGAAATCTACAGAATTCTCCCCCCCCCGTTTGGGGACCCCGCGCTCAGAGAGCGGGTGAGAGCGCCCAGTCTCCACTCTCCTCCATTGAATCAGTTTAATGACCAATCTGTTTCCCTGAAATTTGTTTACTGATTTTTGGCAAGTCGTTTTGCAGATGTGTCTGATGGAATAAAATGTTGCCTTGATAGCATTGTTAAAAGAGTGGGTATTCACTGACCACCATGGTGGTTTCTTTGGTCTTAGTGCACTTCGGCCGTTAAAAGTAGGTGATGAAATGGAGTAGGATTTGTTGGAGTTTAGTGCCTTAAACTGAAGCTATTAAATTCTTTTGGTCCTAGAACTTGATTCACCTTTCCTCTTTCACATACTTTTATCAAGCTAGAGAAAAGAATTTCTCTTAGAAAACAGATCAACTGCTGAGTCAAGATTGTTTTCTGGCATTTTTCTACAGATAGACTCAGAACAAAGAATAGTACTTGATGCCCGCAGTTCAGCCAGGCTCAGCTTTGACTTGTCCCTCCTAACTCCTAGCCATCATCCTAAAGTCAACTCTTTGCTCTCAGAGGTCCCTGTTGCTGTCACAGAAAGGAGGGGCCGGAGCTGGGCTTGGGAAAAGCAAGACGGACAACTGCCTATTCTCCTTTTGTTTGTTTGAACTGAAAACCTTTGCCCAGCAGCAGTGGAAGGTTTTTGTTGTTGTCGTTATTACTATCTACACTGTAATTTCACACTTAAAAGAGACATTGCAGAAGCTCCCGTTGGCTCTGCTCGGTGTTCGGTGGTTTGTGGGTACCCCCTCGTCTTCCACTGTGTGGCCGTCGGTGTGCAAATCCGGGCCCTCTCTCCCCTGAAACGCTACTGCAGTGAAACCCTACCCTGCTGGGCAACACAGACAACACAGCCCTGCTGGTATTGTTTGTGAAACACCAGAGTTTAGAAGGAAAGTTTGGCTTTTTCAGATTCTGCATTGTTTGTCCACGCGTTTTATATGTTTCTCACCTGGGAAAACACACCTCATGCAGTTCAGACACTGCACATATGCAGACTGGCCCTTATCTAAGCAGAGGTGACCAGAGGCTGCTTCCTGCTAGGCATGCGTCCGAAGACGCAGCTCTCGCCTTTACAGGCCGTCGTCTTCCTCGCAAGAGTTTGAGAAACGGTGCTTCCTGACATCGTCCTGAGTTGACAGACTGGGCACTAGTTGGACTGTTAGTTTCAGTGAAATTTATAGCAATGGGTCATGCAGGGGAGAAACTGCAGTAGCTTCTCTCTGCTTAAATCTGTTGTAATGGAAGATGGGGCTCTCAACACGTGCCTGCTTAGAGCTCCAGGCATCCGGCAGCCTGAGTGCTTACTGGCGCTGGTGTCCTGGTAACAGGCCATTCTCCGTAATTACCGGTGCACGGCCTTGTTTCTCCTGCTTTCATCTGATTGCAGTTCCCTCCGTCGTCAGCCTGATTAATCGTGCACCGTTACTTCACAGGAGGACCCGGCCGGGGTCCTTCACCGTCGTGGGGCGTGACGGCTGGGGGCCTGGGTTCTGGGTTCTATATTTGTGTGTTAAAAGTTCCCTTGGGAGTGAGGTGTAAAGGAAAACGCAAATGAGCTTCTGGAGATAATGTGGTAGGAAAACAAGCAACCTAAACCACTAACGACGTATAAGGGGTGTGTCCCTGCAGAGACCGAGGCAGACTGACCGGTCGGGAGGACGCGGAGTTCTGGTGAATCCTTCTGTGTCACTACTTCTTGAGTAGTGACAAAAATGTGTTAGCTCTGGGTGGCAGCGGCCTGGGCCTTTTCCTGGCTCCTGGCTCCTTCAGAGACCTGATGAGACTCACAGGTGCCTCCCCGTGAAAACCCACTAGCTGGTGTATGGTTGTGGCGGCTTGAGAGGCCCTCGCAGCGTGCACGGGCACTAGGCTCTGCCCTGACGCCTCGCTTCGGCCCCCGGTCTCCCATTTTCTCACTGGTGCACAACTTGGTATTTAAAACCCCTGCTGCCCTTGTACTTCTTACATCAGATCTTAATATACTGACCAAAATTCACATTTTTGCAATAGTCTGCCTGTGTGGGGTTTTTTTAAACAGCTTTTTGAGATGTCATTTATATGCTATAAAAATCACACAGTTGTTTTAAGTGTACAGTTCAGTGGGTTTTAGCATAGTTTCTAAGTTGTACTGCCTACCATAATCTAGTTTTAAAACCTTTTTATCATTCCCCGAAAGAAACCCTGAGGCCCTGAGCAGACACTCCGCACGTCCCGTCCCCCCCACCCTGAGGCCAGCGCCAATCTACCTCCTGCCTCGATAGATTGGCAGCTCTGGACCCTTCAGATAGGTGGGGTCCTGCCTGCTGACTCCTTCCACTTGGCATGTCTGTGGGCTCGCCCATGTCGGAGCACATGTGAGAACGTCAGTTCTTGTTTATTGCTCAGTAACATCACTTTGTGTGGACAGACCGTGCTTCATGGATGGACATTGGGGTGGTTTCCAGTTTTTGACTCTTGTGAATCGTGCCTCCATGAACACTCGTGCACCAGTCACCATGCAGGCACATTTTCATCTCTTAAGTAGACAGATAACCCGTGGGGGTGGAATTGCTAGGTGAGCTGCTTTGTTTTGCCCACTTGTGAGTACAGCTGCTGGAGAGAAAAATTAACAGGTAAACACTTTACAGTTGGTAGGTGTTGTCAGGTTGCCCTTAAAAAGGGTAGTTTTTATTAGTGATACCTGTCTCCTCACTTCCTACCACACAGACATTGTCAAACATTTAATACTTACGAGATGAACCTGAGAGAAGAAACATGTTCGTTGTCTTTTCTATATTCCTTAAATCATACCTGAAGTGAACTCTTGCTTTTTTGGAAAAAAACTGCTTGTTTCTTTCCTTTACCTGCTTTTCTGTTGAATTGTTTGTCTCTTACTGATTTAAAGCCAATTAATCCATTTGCCATGGGTTGCAAGTATTTCTTCTGGATTGCTATTTGCTTTTTGACCGTGTTTGGGTCTTTTTGTTGTCCTGAGGTCTTGGATATTCGCAGGCTCGAATGTGTTTGTCTTCTCGGTAGGCTTTTGAGAGCGCCAGAAGGCTGGTCCTGCGCCAGGGACACTCGAGGCCACCACCTCTGTCCTCCCCCAGGCCTCTGGGGTTTTACACCAACGCTTCGCTTTGTCCACCTGGCTTACTGGCACATTTCCAGGTGAAAAGTCAGGATGAGGATCTCCTTTAAAACTTCAGAAAAGAAAACAGTGGGTGAAGCTAAGTGTCAGGAAGTTAATGTGTTCAGCCCAGGTGACAGGCTAACGGGTGTGCAGGGTTCGCTCTGCTGCTCTCTTTAAGGACTATTTGTAGTGAGAAAGAGCTTTGCTGCTTCCACACATACATCCTGTTTTTAAAATTCTAAAAGAGCTCTCATCTGCTTTTTTTCATTAAAAATAAAAAAAAATTTCAAACTTAACCATTAGATAGGAAAAGGATGCAAACACCTTACCCATTAGTTCTTTATTTTGCATCAGTAGATAGACCCTTACGTACCTCAGCGTGAACATTGCTATCTCAAGTTCAGTGTTGTAGTCTTTTTCTTTTGGGGTAATATTTCATATAATGGAATGGACAGATCTTCTCTTCCTTAAGATTTTATTCATTTCTAGAGAGAAGAGAAGGGAGGGAGAAAAAGAGGGAGAGAAACATCGATGTGTGGTCGCCTCTCGCATGGCCCCAGCTGGGGACCTGGCCTGGAACCCCAACTGGGAACTGAACCAGTGACCTTTTGGTTCCCAGGCTGGCGCTCAACCCACTGAGCCACACCAGCCAGGGTGGAATAGACAGATCTTAAGTAAACGTCCTGAGAGTTTGGTCAGATGGCGTGCATCTGCGTAACCTGAACTCCTATCAGCAGTTACCGTCATTCCAGAACATTCCCTCATACTTCCCCCAACCAGTCCCAGCTCACCCCCACCCCCTAGGAGGCAAGTGTTCTGGGTTTTCTCTAGTATAGGTTAAGTTTACCTGTTCTAGAATGTCACAGAAATGCAGCATGTACTCTTGTATAAGGGTTCTTTCAGCTTAATGTCTCTGAGATTTATCCACGTTGCATGCCTCCATTGACCCTTCAACAACGCGAGTTTGAACCGTTCGGGTCCACGTACACGCAGATTCTGTCTGATAAATACCTGTACTATTTTCCGTCTGTGGCTACAGAGGGCCAGCTGTATGCATTGATCTATGCCATCCAATGTAGCGGGCTTGAGCATCCGAGGGTACTGGCGTCCACAGGGGTCCTGGGACCAATCCCCTGTGGTTACCGAGAGTAATTAAGTTTCAGAGTCAAAGCATACACTCAGATTTTCTACTCCGAGGGGGGTCGGTGCCCCTAACCAACCCCCGTTTGTTCAAGGGTCAGCTGTGTGTGACACTGAGTCTGCCATTCTCTGATCCGTGGGCTTTTCCAGGTTTTTGCGATTATGAATAAAGCTGCCAGGGACAACCTTTTGCAGCCCCTTCGTGGGCTTACATTTTATTTAACTTGAATAAATACCTAGGCATAGAACGTGTGGTTCGTTTTGTAAGGACCCACCAGAGTCTCCTAATGACTGTCCCGTTTCACACCCCCTCTGATGCTGTGTGAGGGTCTGTTGCTCTGCAGCCTCACCAATATTTGGAGTTATCAGTCTTTTTATTGTTAGCCGTTCTGTGTGTGCATGACAATATCTCATTGTGGTTTTAATCTGAATTTCCCCGATGACCAATGATGTCGGGCACTTTTGTGTCCTTGTTAGCCATTTATGTATCTTTTGTGAAATGTCTGTTGAGATCTTTTGTCCCTTTTTAAATTTGGTTGTTTGTCTTTTATTATTGAGTTGTCAGTCAGAGTTCTTTAGATATTCTGGGTACAAGTCCTTTGTCAGATAATGTCTTGTGAACATTTTTCCTTGTCTGTGGCTTGTCTTGTCTTTGAGCAAACATGTAGAATTTTGATGAAGTCTGATTTATGTTTTTTCCATTTATGATTCTTGCTTTCTGTGTCCTTTCTGAGAAACCTTGGCCTACTGTCAAATCTTGAAGATATTTTCCAGTGTTTTCTTTGAAAGCTTTGTAGTTTCGGCTTTTCTGTTTAGTTCAGCGATCCATCTCGACTTAATTTTGGTGCATGGTGTGAAGTGTCAAGACCAATTTTTTTCCCTGATGGATTCCTGTCTAGCCATTTGTCGAAAAGATTTTTCCTCCTTCGTTGGATTGCTTTGGTGCTTAAAGCAACCTTTTACGTGTGGGTCTACTTCTGCTCTTTGTTCTCTTCCATTGATTATTTGTCAGTCCTCACATCAGCCAGTAGCACACCGCCTAATGTGCTGTAGCTCTCTTTATATACTAAGTTTTGAAGCCACGTGGTGTAAGCCCTTCAACTTTGTCCTTTTTCAGGATAGCCTTGGATATTCTAGACCCTCTGACTGGCTGATTTTAAAATCAGTTACTGTCAACGAAACTGTCTGCTGGGACTGTGCTGGGACTGCACCAGTGCAGAGCTCAGCTTGAGGGGCGTCGTTGAGTGGCGGGGTGGGTGCGTGCTTGAAACACCAGGGCCGCTGTCCTTTCCGTAGCTCATGTAGAGGGGCTGCAGGTGCAGACAGTCTAGACTCTTGCTCTGGTATTTTCTTACATTTCAGAGGTCTCTTGATGTCCAGATCTGAACTTACCCCATGGTAATAAGGAGAGACTGGGGCATAGGCAGTTAGTGGGGAGGGGTGAAGTAATACCTGTGGAGCGTCCATTGTACCTGCCACTTTCTGTGTTAGATGCTGTCTGCACATCATGTTTCATTCGGTCTTCTGGGCAGGGGAGCTCCCTCTTTAACTGGGAGCAGTGAGCCACGGGGAGTAGAGTGCCGACTCTGGGCTGGCACCGGATGCACCCCCCTGAAGGGCCATAGAGTAGTTGTCATCCTGTCTCATGCATGAGGAAAGCAAAACTTAGAGAGTGTGGCACTCAAAGGCTGTCTGAGGGCCTCTTGTATGGCAGGGACCATTGTAAGGACCAGGGAGACAGCTGAGCAGGAAACGTGGCCTCTGTCCTCCCAGAGCTCACAGTTCAGACCGTGTCCAGAGCACCCTGCAGGCAGATGCACAGGCAATGACAGCTGACCGCCAAGGAGGAAGTGACCAGGATGCCGGGGAGAGGGGCTAGGAGGCCTCCCTTTGACAGCAGCCCTCCGTGCAGGACGCAGAGGCCTTCCTGGCGGGGAGCCCCTGGGCGTGGTTTGCCCATGGCTCCTGAGCAGTGAATTTGACTCTGGTCTGCCTGCCCCACAGCTCTGCCTCACACTTGCAGTGCTGCTCCGGGATTGTCCCCGCAGCCGAACCCTGTTACCAGATGCCCACTGTGTGGCCCTGTAGAGCTCTGCTCGCTCTCTCTTTTTTTTTAAAGGATTTTATTTATTTTTAGAGAGAGATGGGGAGAGGGAGAGAAACATCAATGTGCGAGGCATACATCAATTGGTTGCCTCACGCACTCCTCCTGCTGGGGACCTGGCCCGCAACCCAGGCCTGTGCCCTGACTGGGAATCAACCACTGACCTTTCGGTTCTCAGGCCGGTGCTCAGTCCACCGAGCCACGCCAGCCGGGGCTGCTCTGCTTCCCATGATCACCACGTAGACCCGTGTTTGTACATGTGAGCAGGTTGTGCCTATTCGTGTGAATACATAGATCTTTCTTCTACTTGCAGCTGACACGGAAGACGTGTGTATCGTAGAAAGATTGTTCTCAAGCAGCTTGGTGGCCATAGTCAGCCTCAAAGCTCCTAGGAAGCTAAAAGTTTGCCACTTTAAGAAAGGAACAGAGATCTGCAACTACAGCTACTCCAACACGATACTGGCGGTGAAGTTGAACAGGCAGGTGAGTGACACTCTCCTTTGGATCAGATGGGGCTCTGCCCCCTGTGTCGGGATTTTAGGATGGCTTTGGCTGTCGCTGCCATTCCAGAGCCTCCTGCAGCGCATCTGGGGCAGAACCGATGGGCACCTGCTCGCCCTAACCCCCACCCTGCCTCCGCTCGGTTTTCTCCTCAGCTTTGCCCTCGTCCCCCCAATCCTGGTGAAGGCCGTGCTTTCTGCCACATTGTTTTACTTGCCCTTCCAAGGCCTGCATGTCCCTGTACAGCAGGACGTCGAATAACGTGACTTCGTGGTGTCTGGATGAGATGCTGTAGGGACTGTCCTCTGTTTCCGTCGGCGGGCCTGGGTAAAGCTGGTTTCCCTACACTTCATCTTTCTTGCAGTCATAGCTTCTAAGAGCTTGTCTGTGATACAGGAGTACTAACTGTATGTCCATATACTCATCCTTGGGGTTGAATCATAGTTCATGTAGCTTCATATTTTAAACTGTTAATTTTTTAAGATGGTATATTTACTACTTTTCTATACCTTCCGCAAAACGCAAAAGGGTATGTGGCGCAGGCCGTAGACGGGTTACTGGCACTGGGGCTGATTTCACAGGGCTGTCGGGCTGTGCTCACTCGGCACAGAGCACTGCCTTGGGCCCGTCCGCCACGCCCTGTGCCGGGAAGGCTGAGTAGGCAGTGGGCCTGGACCATACGCGACACAACTGGCAGACCCTGAAATGCAGCGACTGGATGAAGTGGTCATAGCGGAGGCCTGCTGACCCGGCTGAAACTGGGAATTGGCCTATTAACTGAAAAAGTTGGTTAAAATGGGAAGTTATAAGGCATAACATGTTGAACCTCTTTTAAACTTAAAACACACGTGTATGTTCTGGTCGCAGCTAACGTAGAGCACGTGTGCCCTTGAGGCACCACTACAAGCATGTCCATCTCAAAAGGCAGCAAGAACATAGACGCCTGCAAAATCGCCTGGGTGCGGAACGAGTTTTTATAGTTCTAAGAAATCCCTAGGCTTTACCTTCATCTTGCCATGCCCGATTCAACACCAGGTTTTTAATGACCAGACCCATCCAAGATCCTCCCATCTAGTGTTCATGAGGGGTGGGGGGTGAGAGATGAGAGACGAACAAAACAAAACAAAACATGCTTTTCTTAGCGCTGGTTGCCAGTTTCTGTGACATGGAACCAAATTGTATCATCAGATGTCCCAGCACAAGTGGCAGAAGTAGTCACAGGACAGGCACCCTGGCCCTGGGCACCACCGCACCAGTGGGCGAGGAGCAGGGAGCGGGGGAGAGCCACCTGGTCATACCAGCGTCCTCTGCGTGAGCGTCCAGTCTCCGTGTTCTGGAAGGAACACAAAGTGTCTTAACCCAAGAGTCCGCCGGGTGAAGCTTGGGAGTATGTCATGTCTCAGCTTGCTTCTTACGTCTGGTATTCTATTTTCCTCTGTCCCTTTACTCTAGAGGCTCATAGTGTGCCTGGAAGAGTCCCTGTACATACACAACATCCGGGACATGAAGGTGCTGCACACCATCAGGGAGACCCCCCCAAACCCAGCAGGTGAGGAGCTGTGAGGGGGGAGCCCCGTTTTCCTGAGTCTCCCATTTAAAGGCAACCAGGGATGAGGGGTTGGTTTCTCTTTGGAGGTCCCATGGATGGACAGATTTAAAATATCTTGACCTTAAACTAAGCTCCCTTCCTTATGACACTGGTCTTGTGACCACATCTGTCAATGGCTTGGTCAGCTTCCAGTTTGAGGTCACTAATCACTTGCAACCTGATGCCCTTCATCTGCTTTACAACCCTGCTGTCACCTGAGATGGAACCTAAAACCCCAACAACCAGAGCTCTGACTTCCATACTCATCATTAAATAAATGCTCTGTCGGGTCTTAACACTACAGAGGTACCCTCAGACCCTAACTCTGCGCTGTGCTCGGTGTGTTCTCAGGCTTGTGTGCGCTGTCCATTAACAACGACAACTGCTACCTGGCGTACCCTGGCAGTGCCACCATCGGAGAAGTGCAGGTCTTCGACACCATTAACCTGGTGAGCTCTCCGGCCCTTGTGAGCTGTGCGGAGCGCGCCTTGCTGCTGCACTGAGGGCCACCGGGCCTCCTGGCGTCCTTGGCAGTGATGCGGGTCTACCTGCCATCCCATGACCAGCACAGCAGGTCTGGGCAATCCCGCCTCCCGGTGCAGCACTGCACATCCCTCCATCAGCGCCCCCAGGGCGAGTGCTGAGAGGGGCGGAGAAGATACCAGGCACCTCGGGATAAATTGCTTCAGTTTTTTAAGATTTTGATCCCATTTCCTTGGTCCCCACCCCAGTAGAGCAGGTGCACCTGGTGTGCATGTGGATGGGTTGGCAGTCACATTTGGCTGGTTCTTCCTTCCAGAGAGCTGCCAACATGATCCCAGCTCACGACAGCCCTCTAGCCGCGCTGGCTTTTGACGCTGGCGGGACCAGGCTCGCCACTGCCTCCGAGAAGGTAAGGCCGCTGGGCCCCATGGCAGGGACCAGTCCAGAGGCCCCAGCGGATGCCGGCGCCACTCACAGCCAGGCTCCCGGCAAGCTTTTGTGTCTGCCGGCACACAGAGCAGCACGGGGAGCGACCTGCGGGGCGGGCTCCCCCTGATGGGGCCGAAGTGCCCTGCTCAGCCCCGCACTTAACCACGGCGCGTGAAGTGAGCACACAGCACGTTGCCAGGGTTGAGGGAGGGCGTCGGGAGGTGAGACACGTGAAAGAGCGGTGAGACGGGACTACCCAGAGCCACCTCATTCCTTTTCTGTTTATTTAGCAAAGTCGTGATTATGTTTTACCTGTATAATTACCTTCCTTTTTCCACTCAGCATAATGCCGCATTTTCCCTTAAGAGTGTAAAAACACTCTTAATGGCGGTAAAACATTCCGTTGTGATTACTGAAACTTCATTCTTTTGGGACATTTATATTGTTTCCAGTATTTAGAATATACTAGAATAATGTGCAAATATATAAATGTGTTGATGTTTAGACTGTAGATAGTAGAGTACTTAAGTCTCACGTATACGTTTTATGTGCATCTCTAATTACGAAGCAAGGCCAGTGAGAAGAATTTTGGTCCCAAGGATGTGGCCTGTTTGCACAGAGAACGGATTTTTGCGGCCCCTCCCGCATGGACCTCTGCTCTGCTCACAACCTCCCTGACACTGGAGGGTCCTCCCTCTTCCTGACTCACGCGGCTGCCTCTTCTCCTGCTGTTCCTCTCTTCTCCTTAAAAATTCCCTTCCCTGTCTTCTCTTGGGGCTCCATTTGTTCTCTTGGCGGTTCTCCTCTCCTGAGCACCAGGACCCGCTCCTCAGTCACCTGCTGCATAATGTCACTCTGATGCTTCTCCACTGAGGCCCTGAAGTGGCCTCCCCTCCGAAGTCACCCTTCCTTCAAACCAGCCAACCAAGTAGGATATGGGAAGTCGGCTCCCTGCTCCAAATTCCCTGCACAGTCCTTGTTCTGGCCTCTCCTACCCAGTTTCTGCAGCAATGATGCTACCATTCAGGGGTCACTTATGTCGTGAATTACACTAGACCCTTATATTCATCGCCTCGTTTGATCCCCTAATCGGGGTGAACGTGTTTTCTGTTTCATGTGGGGAGCTCAGAGGTAAAGCAGTTTGCCCAGGGTCAGCCAGCGGGGCAGAAACAGGGATTAGACTGCAAACCAGCTTCGTGTTAGAATGCCAGGCTGGACTGTTACAGTATCGCCTTGTGCATTTCTGTTCCCTTGGGAGCCTGGGAATAAATGGCCATGAAGTTCTGTGACCCCTTGATTAATCAGAGTCCTGTTTTTATGGTTTTTATTAGGTCTTAGGAAGGCGCTAAAAGCACTTTATAGAATTTCAAGGCTAGTAGTAATAGAACAGTGGGCTATAAAGAGCAAAGTCCCCCCCCCAACCCCCGCCCGTAAGATTTTATTTATTCTTAGAGGGGAAGGGAAGGGGAGAGGGAGAGAAACCTCAGTGCGTGGGTGCCTCTTGCGCTCCCCCTACTGGGGACCTGACTTGGCCTGCAGCTCAGGCCTGCCCCCTGACTAGGCATCAAACTGGTAACCCTCAGTTCACAGGTAGTTCACAGGCCAGTGCTCAGTCCACTGAGCCGCACCGGCCAGGGCTAAAGAGCAAACTTGATTTGCCTTTAAACGGAATTCTCCGGTTTGTTAGATTAAACCACCTGTGGCTTTCTCAGCCCTTCCATGAGCTAGGCACAGACCCGCCCTGGTTGTGTGGCTTCATCCTGCCTTCAGGCCGTGACCAACAGCTTGTCGTTAATTAGTATTACCCAGTGGGCATACCATTAAACATGTATAGATGTTTTTTATATATATATAAAAGTTTAGGGTACAAAAGGCAAAACTATTGCCATGGTTGTTTTTATATTGATACACTGTTTTTCCCTCTAATTCTCAAGGACTACAAACTCAGTTGATGTCCTTCCAGCAGAGGGACCACTGTCTTTCAAAAGGAGCCGCTGTAACTAACCTGCAGCCGGATCTCTAGTGGCTGCGGGGCTTCCTTTGCTGCCTCGGTGGTGGAAGCACCATTCGGTCTCCCTCCTGGGGCAGGTCTCTCTGACTCTCCCAGGTGTTCGGGTCCCACCTGCCCATCCACAGGCCCCAGGCGTGTTTCAGGAGACGGGAGGTAGAGGGCAGCTAGAAAGCAGACGTCCTCAAAGCGTCGCACGTCCGAGCAGGGAGGCGCCGCAGCTCCCCACTTGCTCCTTTCGTCATAATCAGAAGGGGTTTTCTTAATACGGGCCTTACTGTTGTGTAGGTTTGGACAGATTCCTGCTTAATTAGTTAAGTAACATTTCCAGCCCTTTGGTTCCCTCTGTCAGTAACTCAGAGTGGCAAGAACGGATGGCAGTGGGATCTTAAACTTCTTCAGGTTCATCAGTCAGGGGTGCTTTGCGATGTGGGGTGCACACCTAAAGGGTTTGTTTTAGGTCATTTAAACTTCAGACGACTTAGAGAAACTGAAGCTAGCATATCCCACGTTTGACTTCAAGCCATCACTGTGAGAACGAGCACTGCCGGAGGGCGAGGACAGCCGTCTCCCTGTGCTCGTGGCCGATAGCAGGACGGGGGCCAGCGGGGGGCTCCCACACCTGCACCCTGGCCACATGTTTCATGCAGCCTGACAGGAGAGAAGGAAAGCCTGTTTTTACTCAGCTGAAATCCTCTTCCCTTCCTTTTTCCTTGTCACAGGGGACCGTGATTAGGGTATTTTCCATTCCAGAGGGACAGAAGCTCTTTGAGTTCCGGAGAGGAGTTAAGAGGTAAAGTACATGAATCTCCAAAGTGGAACGTGTGGCTTCTCTCTGGATTTCAGTTTTATTCTTTGTGACCCACGAGGGGACGTGAACGGCGGGCATTTCCAGCCCAGCTCTACAGTCATGGGAGGTCAGGGGACATTTTCTAAAGCAAGCTGGGTTTCATGCGCCTGTAGTCCCACCTGGACGTGGAGTGATGGCCAGACGGGAGGGGACGGCTGCAGAACCAGGGTGCGTCCCGTGGCCGGCCCTGTGGCGGCAGCTGGAGCTTCTGGTCCGCTCGGCTGGCTCTGTCCTTTCTCTGCTCTGAAAACTGTGACCCGCTCCCCTTTCATCCCAGCAAATGGCTTTGGCTGTTTCCTTTCTTTAAGATTTTTACCTGTTTATTTTTAGAGCGAGGGGAGGGGAAGGAGAATGAGAGGGAGAGACACATCCAAGTACAAGAGATCTATCCATTGGTCGCCTCTCGCGGGCCCCCAGCCGGGGACCTGAGAGCAGTCTGAGCGCCAGCCTGTGAACCAGGAGGTCGCTGGCTTGATTCCCAGTCCGGGCACAGGCTGGGTCGCGGGCCCCTCCCCAGTTGGGGGTTGTGAGAGGCAGCCAGTCGATGTCTCTCACTCATGGGTGTTTCTCGTCCGCTTCCTCTCTCCCTTCCCCCCCCTGTAAACACACACACACACATACACCCCTTAGGCCACGGTGTGAAGCTCCCCCCCTTCACTGGCCGTGGTAGACTTTGCTGGGCTGGACTAAGCGTTCATTCCCTCTCCTGACCTGCTGGAGAAGGGCACTGTCTGATTACGCCTGGGTCCTTTGCCTGAGGACTTATAGGAAAGATGGGGACCTGCGCTCCAGGTCCAAACCCCTGGGCCTCACCCGCCACCTGTAGCCTCATTTAGCAATACTTGACTTCTGGAGCTCGGGTCGCACCCCATCTGGTGGAGCCTGGCTCCCCAGGGTCAGGAGTTGGGCCAGGAAGTGCGAGTACTTAGGAAACACTTTAGAACTTGTAGCTGTGTGAGTCTGTTCCAACGTCTCCTCCCCCTCACCCCCCGTGCCACCCCACCTTGTGCTGCCATCACTCCCTCTCTGTGGCGTGGGTCCCACAGATTCGCAGTGAGCCCTAATGTCCTGCCTGCAAAGCAAGGCGTCCAGCCCTCCCACTAGCTCCACCTATCTTTATTTCTTCCCCTGTCCCCTCTTGTCCCCGTGCCACACTCTGGATGTTGCTGCTCCTGCTCCATTCCCTCCCGTCTCATATCTGCCAGGGAGCCTCTCCTTACCCTACAGCCACACATCCTCCTAAACCGTGTCACGTGCCCGTAGCCCAGGCTGCCTTCCTCAGGCGCCCGCTGAGTGCTGGGCACCCCCAGCCACGGTGCGCACCACCACCACCACCTCTGCTGACACGCCTGGCCTTGGTAGCTATCACCACTGACTGTCACCCAAGCACTGGCTCCTTTCTCTCGTCACACGGACCCAGTTAGGCCGCAGGCGTGTTGGCTCTCTCAGGGCTGACCCACCCACTTCCGAGGCCTTCCCTTCTTGTGTCCTGTCCCGTCTTCCTCCTCCCGCCCCATTCAGATCACCCCCTGACCTCTGCCCACCTCAGTCTCTGCTCTTGGCCCCGTCCATCCTCCAGTCTCAGCCCGGCTGGCCTGTGAGGTGGGAGCAGAGTTAGAGTTCACCTTTTGCACTCCCCGCCGCTGCCTCCTTTGACCTGTGGGATTGACTCCAAACACCCAAACCCCTCGGCTGACACCCCAGCCTCTGGTGCTTCCATCCAGCTGTTTTCTTTCCCTTCCCGTCACTCCCGGTCCCAGCCACACTCCAAGTAGCAGCCCTGTCTCCGTGGGGGCCTTGTGTGTGCGGCCTCTTGTGCTCGGGCTGTCACGGCAGTGACCTGGCTGACTCCTGAACCCTTCCAGTCGGCCTCAGGTGTCCCCCAGCAGGCCTTCCCCCAACCTTCTGGTGGTAGAAGTCCCCCGCTGCCTCCACAGCGCCTTCCCCTTCGGTCGTTACGCTCCCTCGTGGGCTGCCAGTGTGATTCCTGCGCGTGCCTCCTTGCTGGAGGACCCGGGAGGGCAAGAGCTACCCTGGTCTGCGCTGAGCCGATGGCAGCCCGGGCTGTGGGCAGGGCCAGACGTGTTTCTAGAACTGCGAGGAAATGCGGGTGGTGTCCTGGCTTCAGGATCTTTACAGTGTTTTTCACAACATACTGTAGACACTCATTGTGTTGAATGCTCAGAGTTTACGCCGTTAAACGCTGTGAAGGTTGTCAGTCTATCTTCTGCATGTTAAGAATCACTGTAACTTAAAGAGAATGGGCTGTTTGAGAACATATGAAAGAATTGCTCTTGCTGATACTACTTTTCACTTTTCTCAGAATATTTTTTGAGAAAATGACTAGAGAGGAAAGAGAGCTGCCAACAGACCCAGCTGTGGCTGTTAGGGAAGTTTCTTCTCTGTAGCCTTAGTCAGAGCCCCTCGGGAAGGCTGCCGGTGGCCCTGGTGGCCCCGGGCAGCGGCGCAGCCCGGCCTCCTCTTGTCCGCAGGTGCGTGAGCATCTGCTCCCTGGCCTTCGGCGCGGACGGCGTGTTCCTCTCCGCCTCCAGCAACACCGAGACTGTGCACATCTTCAAACTCGAGACTGCGAAGGAAAAGTGAGTTGCAAAGATTCGATTGTTTTAAAAACAAGAGAGTACTTTGTCCATTTTCCGCTGACCGGGTGAAGACGTGAGCACAGACGTGTCCTGCCTTCCGATATTTCTGCCAGGGAAGACCCTGCTCTGGCTCTAGAGTAAATGACGTCAGATCCATATTCAGCAGTAGAAGGGACTTGTCCTTGTCAGGTGACCTCCTCACGTGGGGAGTGTGCTGAGCGTGAGGTTAGTGTGGGGGTAAACGTGGCTGTGTTCTGGTCAGTACAGATGTCCACCTCTTGCCGCATCCCTAGAGCACAAAAGCATAGCTGGGCACACCGCACACAGGAGGGGACACCTGTCCCAGGGTGCCCAGAGGTGAATTTTGTCTCTAAAGGAGCCAATGAAAGTTGCGTGTCACTGCAGCAGACATGCGTGGTGAAGGGGGTGCTGCTTATGTTTTCTTCTAGAATTTAAGCGCATCCCATTGGGACCGGCCTTGTTTACGCTTTCGTTCCAAGGAACGTTGACAATAACTTAGAAATACACACCAGGCGCGCAGCCACATGCCGGGCTGCGGGAGAACAGCCGTTTGAGATTTGTGCTTATGAGGCTTTCAGAGACTTCCTGTTAAAAAGATCCAGGGGCAGCTCATGACCAGCCCTATACGTCCTCGCTTTTGCCACAAATCGCTTGCTGCCATGTCACGGCCACTCGGGATGGGCATGGCTCTTGCAGGGGTTGTGACTTCTGCACCCCTATTTCCTGAAGCGGGGGAGGTTTCTCTTCCAGGTCTCGGGGCTGATCCTTGTCTGCGCGGGTGGGATGTGGTCGTTCTCAGGGAAGAGCCCTGTATCTGATAGCTTTCCCTCCCCCTAGACCTCAGGAGGAGCCTACCACCTGGACCGGCTACTTCGGGAAGGTGCTCATGGCTTCCACCAGCTACTTGCCATCCCAAGTAACAGAAATGTTCAACCAGGGCAGAGCCTTTGCCACAGTCCGCCTGCCTTTCTGTGGCCACAAAAACATCTGCGCCCTAGCCACGTGAGTAGGGGTGGGCAGCCCTTCCCCCTTGTCCCGGTACATCCAGAGACGGACACTGGCGTGGTCCTGTGACTGTTCTTATGGCCTGAGAGTAATTTGCAAACATCGACCTGTGACTGAGTGGAGGTTTACATGGAGTGCAGAGAACTGTAGACATGCGTGCTCTCTGCAGTGATCTCACTCCAGAAAAGCTCCCCGTCTCTGTGTCTACTAAGTGTTGAGAGAGAGTGAATGGGAAACACCACCAAGTCAGAGCTCTGAGAGGGTGCCCGCATTTCACCCTCGGGGCCACAGGACCGGCCGAGGGCAGCTGCGGAGCTCACGGGGGCCTGGGCCCATGCTAGCGTTGTCCAAGTATAGCTGGGAAAACTGGGATAGCACCTCTCTTGTGATGCTATCTATGAATTTTATAAACTTTATTTTTCATCCTTTTTATCTGACTGCCATAGCTGAAAAGGTCTTGTGAAATTTCCCACCCTTAGTGGGCCGAGGAACCAGGAGATGGGGACCTACCTGCTTGCCTGCAGGTGTCAGTGTGCTTGACATTGTGGCCGCAAGTAGCCCAAGGGGTGTGATCTGTGTCCTGTATGCACACAGTATGTCAAGCTCGTGAAGCTAAACCTGTGCTCACTCTTTGAGGGGAGGGTTCCCCAGGCCATGCCAGAGGTGAGGCTGCCTGTTCCGTAAGGGCTCTGTGACAGCGGCGGTCCTGGAATGAGTCTGCTGCTTATTCCCACTAGAATTCAGAAGATCCCCCGACTGCTGGTGGGAGCTGCCGACGGGTACTTGTACATGTACAACCTGGATCCCCAGGAGGGGGGCGAGTGCACCCTGATGAAGCAGCACAAGTAAGTTGGCCTCTCCCTGCCGCCCCCACCTCCTCGGGCTTTCTCTGTGTGATCCATCTGCTGTCAGCACATGCCGTGTGTGCGTGTTTACTTCCTCAAAGGCCAGCAACTCACGGACACAGTCTGGCGTGGCCGTGCGTGCGGGCTGGGAGCTTTGCCTCCCAGACAGACCCCGATGGGGCACGGACGCCCGTACAGTTCCTGGGCAGACACGGTTGGCAAGTGGTCGACACCACACTGCCCTTCTGGGGTGGGGGTCCAGGCCCTTCCCTAGAGATTGGCTGCGATGGGCTGAGCGCGTCACAAGAAGGTCACGCTCTGTCAGCCACTGTGCGGGGCACAGTTCCGAGAACCCGCTGTCTCGGTGTGACACAGACTGTCTCCTTGGAAGAAGGTGTTATTCGTCGGTTGGGAAATAGTTTGATTTCCTACTCGCGCTTTTTATTTTTCAATCCAACAATTACGACGACGCTGCAACGCCCTGGGTTGGGCTGGGGGTGTTTTTATAGCAAATTCTATGCATGATCAGTCTCAAAAGAAATAAGATTGTCTCACCAGGCATAAGTGTTTTCATTAGACTTCCCACATAAAAGTTCAGTAGAACAGACACACAGTCACTGTAGTTGGCAGATGTGTGTATGTCCTGCCAAGTGGCCTCTGCCCCCGGGCCTCTGAGACAGTGCTGTCGCCCACGACTGTCCTCACTGGTTGGTTTTTCTCCACTTTCACCAGGTTGGATGGCAGTATGGAGACAACCAATGAAATCTTAGACTCCGCCTCCCACGACTGCCCCTTAGTCACTCAGACCTACAGCACAGCTGTCGCCAAAGGTACTCATGCGCCTGCCTCTCCGACGAGACTCGGTAAGGCTGCGATGCAAACCTGGGTGGCGAACCACGCCAAGGCCACCCTGGGCTCCTACCCTGTGCTCTCCGCCCTTGTCAGAGTGGCCCGCCCGCCACTTTGTAGTGGGCAGGGGAGTGACAGTCCTCAGAGGCCACCTGTGGTCACTGGGTGGTTCTAAACCTCTGAAATTCATTCTCTTTTTCTTTGAAAAAATAGCCACGGCTTACGCTCCTTTGGGTGCACGTGACGTGCGCCCCAGATTGCGGCCTGTCCCCTACACACCACCCCACGTCCTCCACTGCCAAGTGTTTGTCTTGGCCTTTTCCTGCGTGCCTGTCTGATGGGTCCACGAGCCTGCGAGGGACCCCCCGGCCCTGGGGCCCTGGGAGGGGCGGGCTGCGGCCTGACAGTGGCCTGCACGCGGGCTCTTGGGAGTCAGTGAGCAGGTGGACGGACACGTGGCCGGTCCGGCCATGGCTGTCCCACTCTGGTGAGCTGTCTTCCACCCCAAAAAAGTTTGCCTTCATGGGGCGGTCCCACAGCTTTGCTCACATGCGAGGCTGGCCTTGCTCCCCGCTACCCTGCAAACGGAGTGCCTTTCAGTCAGAGGGACACCGAGCGGCTTGTGTCCCTGTTGAGCACCTCCCCTGACCGGTCTGAGACATGCTCGCCAGGGAACGAGCAGTCTGCTCATTGGGAAGCGCTCTGCTGGCATCTTTCAAGGTTAAGGATTTTGGAAAACAAATGGCTACATCTTGAGCTGCCTGAGGCTGCAAAAAGCTCGTTCATTAGGAGGAGAGGGTTGGGAATTCAGGCCGGTGAGGTGCCGTGCATAAACGCCCCCGTGTGCCCCTGACCCGGCCTCCGGCGTGTCCACCCTCCAGCCCCTGAGCTGCTGCCGTCTCTTTGCAGCCCATGGAGACGAGCTGGGTGCGGTGGGCGGCGTGTGTCTGGAGGAGGAAGCCAGTGCCCTGCGGTTGGAGGAGGACAGCGAGCACCCGCCCATGGTTCTCCGGACGGACTGAGCCAGACCTGTGTACTCTAACCCCAGAGCAGAGAACACTGGCTGACAGAGGACTTCGTGTTATGCTGCTATGTACTTTGACCTGAGTTGGGGGAGAGGATGGCAGAGACTTCAAAAGACAAAAAAAGATTGTAGCTGTAGTCCCGTTCCATACTGTTGAGAAATACATGGTTATCACTTCAGTGGCTTTTAACCCTGCTATGAGTTTTAGCTTTTTATTTGTTTTCTCTTTTTGCCAAAATTAACTGGTGAAGCCCTTGAAGCCTCCTCGCTTTGCATGCGTTAATGTGCCAAGCCGCCTAGGACAGCCAGCTAGAGGCCACTCCCACAAGTGCGGGTGTGTGGCCGCCGCCACCCACACATGCGAGGTGCACGGGCAGAGCGGGCTGCGCCTCGAGGCCGGTTCTGCTGGGACGGGCCTGAGGCCCCGGGGCTGGGTGGGCAAAGGCCTTGGGGGCTCCTCCCAGAGCCCCTCCTGGACCACGTCCTCCACTTTATTTTGTTAATTAAATTCTTTCCAAATTGGACTCCTGGGATTTCTTCCGTGGCGGGCTTGTTTCTGATCTTGTTCTCCATGTGGATGTGGGCAGAGAGAGGGTCTCTGTTAGAAAGACCCTTTCCCCCCAGCAGCAGGTGACCCTGAAGGGGTCACCCAAGGCACAGTGGAGCAAAGCAGGGGCCCCCGTGTCCTTAAATAATCTGGTCCCCACTCTTACCTCTCTGTGTGCGTGTGATTTGTGTTTTGGTTTTTAGGAAAGCCGGTAGTTCTTTCTAAGTGTACATGTAACACAGAATTAAAGTGTGGTTGTCCCAGCTTGTCCTCTCATCTCAAGGACCACTGTCCACCCAGGGCCCTCACCTGTGTCAGGAGTAATAGAGATGGAGAAACACGACAAGTGGGCTGTGAACTCTCCTCTGGGGGCTTACACGCCTTTCCCGTTTTAATCTTACAGAATTGGTCAGCAAAGCGATGAGAGGTTGTGGTCAGAGCTGCGGACCTGACCGGAATTTCCCTTCCATTGTTACAGAACTTAAATCTCAAGACAACCTCAAACTCGGCCTTCCAAACCCAGACTCGTGCATGCCAGGTTTCAAGGGAATTTGAGTGGCGTTAATGGCATGAAAAATTGTTCTGGATTCTGCGAAATGTGGCTGGGATGGAGGCAAAAAAGACAAAATACCAACTTTGGCCTCCGTTTTTACTTGGTCAGGTTTCTGGGCAGAGGAGGGGTCAGAGGTATCTGGTCATGTTCAGGTCAGGTCTGTATCTTGGTCGTAGCAGTTGGGCGGCTCATAAAGGGGGCAGAGCGGTGACTTGGTTGAGCTGACCGCTGACGTGAGGTGCCCGGCTTCAACTTGAGGTCAGTCCGCGCACCTCGCGCTATGTGCCCAGGGGTGGCTCCAGGTTGAACGCCTGTGATTAAGAGGCACCTTGAGTTCTGGCTGTAGCAGTGACCCCTGGAAACACTGCTTATGGCAGCACCGTTGAAGTGCGGTGTTAGTTGGAGGTGATGATGGTGGCAGATACTCAGGTCCTGGATTCCTGACAGAACGTGACCCACAGTGACAGTCCTGATAGGCAGGCGTCTGCTGAGCCCTGTGCGAGGACGGCCTTTGGCTGTGGAGTTAGGGAACCCGAGCACACAGCTTCCTGCGCCCGCCTGGGATGTTCTCTCACTCTCTCCCTCTAGAACTTGGGTGGCACATGGGTCCAGGGCGAGTGTCGACGGGAAGACGGTGTCAGAGGTGCCCGGGGCAATTGGGCGCCCTAAGTGAGGGTGTCCTGGTGACCAGAGCGAGGAGAGCTGCCTTTCCCGCGTCTGGAAGTGCTGCCCCGGCGCCTGCTTGTTGACTTGCACGCTCACGGTGACCTGGGAGGCGGACCGACCAGGCCACGTCTTGCCCAGGCACGTGGTACCTTGTGTCTGTCTTAGCGATTGGCAGTCAGAAGATGTAGGGATTCTCTCCCCTCTTCAGCTTCCGTTCCTCGACTCGCAGATGAGCAGTTAGAACAGAAAGGTCGCCCCGGCCCCTTCACTGGGGCCTGGCGGACAGGGTCGGCCAGGAGGTCTGAGTGCATCCTGCCCGGGGCTGTTCCTCGGTCGTGTAAGTGGTTTGTGGCCCGCGTCCGGTTGACCTCGCGTTCCCAGCGGGCCTGAGGCACGTGCAGGCACGGAGGTGGCCGCAGTGAATGTGCTGGGGCCTCAGACGGAACCCGGCAGAATGCGTGTGATGTGCTGAGCTCCAGACTGTACACTGACTTTTTTTATGATGCCGTAAATCTCAAGAAAGATCCTTTGGGAGGACAGGAGGAAACCAAACCCGGAGACTGACTTAGAGGACTCCGTGGATTGGGACCAAGCCCTTTGTACCTTCTCGGCAATGGAACCGAGACTGGAACTAAACCTGCGTTCAGTCCTCGGTTGATTCTGCTGCTCACAGATGGCATGGCCGGCGCAGGTCACCCAGAAGCCTGGACAGATGAGATGAGCCCACCTCAGGGTCCTGATGTTCGGACTGCAGACACCCATCTCGGCGCCCGGCATGTGGTGGGGCACCAGATGCATACTGAAACAGAAACTGGGTTACGGACTGAAGCCAGTCGTTTCTATTCGGTTCTGGCTCCTGAAGACGGCTGGTGGGAAAGGCCCAGCAGGGTCGGTGCCCATTCAGGGTTGTACGCGGCCCCCTTCGTCCCTGCCTTTCCTGCTTCTGGCTTCTGAGAACAGCTACAGCTCGGGGGGGGTGTTGCCGAATCTGGCAGACGGGGTGCTTCCAGCTGTGGTCGGCCACCCAGATCTGGACACCCCATTCCAGAGCAAATCTTCTGGCCAGGATAGGACATGACCTGCTGCCTTTTCAGCTCACTTGAGCGGCCTGGCCTGGCCCCGCGAGGGTCCCCACCTCCCAGCAGGGAATCTCTGTGCCCACCTCGTAGCCCTTGGCCTGTGCCGTACCTTTTCATTCTGTGGGTTTTGTGAAGCACCAAGAAAAGGGGGGGCCGGGCAGTTTCGAGACATGGCCAGCCCTTCTTATCTTTCCCTGGTACGTGACCAGGGAAATCTTTAAATTGGAAAAATTAAACCTTTTTAAAGCCCAGGATTCAAGGGGACCAATTTTGATTCCTCACCCCTACGCTGTTTTTTCATTCGCCAAGTTGTGATTTCACCTCGTGTTTCCACATGAGGTGAGCGTGTGCCCCACGCTGGCAGTGCGAATGGCTTAGTGCGAGTGTGTCCAGCCCGCAGGTGAAGGCACCCGCTACGCACATTCCAGGTTGACTCAGGCCGGGGAGAAGCCTGTGACTCAGCTTCTCGTTGCCGCGTTAAGAAATTGCGACCTGTGTGTGTGCGCTGGCTCGGCCTGCTCACGGGCTCTGCGTCCGCGCCGTCCCATAAACGTGCTGTGATTCTGCCGAGAGCGTCGTGACAAAAACGTCAGGGCCCCACACCCTGACTGAGCCCTCAGAGGGTTTCACCCAGAACTGACGCCTGTCCCTTATGAAATAGACAATATGCTTCTTTATACTGCATTCACGGCCTCGTCTGAAAAATTGTCAAGAAATCTGGCCCCACAGGATGGCTGGGAGGAAGCTGGCAGGAGCTCCCGGCGGGCAGAGGGCTGGCAGGACCAGGGCAGGACCAGGCCGAGACCGCTGCGCCCGCTCGCTGGTCCCCGTGTTCCGGCCACTGTCACCCTGTGACTGCAGTGCTAGCTTGGTGGCTTCTTCTAGAAGCACATCCTCTTGTCTGCAGGATGGCTTTGTCACTATTGCCCTCGAGGTTGGAGAATTTGTTCCTATCAAAGGCTGAGAAATGCTGGTTCCATGTTGTCCTACTGGGTAAGGCACGCAGTCGTGTCCACACCTGAGACCTCTGACTAATCTCAAGGTGACTGTGTCTCATGGCCACCATCCCGTGTGAGGAGACCCCAGTGCACACTGAATTTTCCAGGGAAGTACAAGGAACCCCATCACCATTTCTACGTGCTGATGCAGTTCCTGTTTCATAAAGAGCATGCAGTTTCTTCGTACTGTATTTTTTTGGTGGATTCACATGCAGATGTCCCCCAGTTTCTTCAGGAAAGCCAGGCATTTGTTCTCGGGGAGCAAGAAGGGCACTGTGCTTTTTGTGGCCCTGTCCTCCCTGGGAGGGGCCCCTTCCCTGGTCTGGTCAGCGCTTGGTCTCCCGGGGCCGGGGATGCAGGAACGTTCAGAGAGCAGTCCAAGGTGAGGACTTGGCCCATCTGCACATGCGGGGCTCACCTGCATGGGCAGGGCTGAGCTTGCAAGGATTAAGGACCTTGACAGATAAGACAGTGCACAGTAAGTAGCGAGTATTTCACACTCCAGCCACCTTTTGAAACAAGGCCACACAGAACCGTAGAAACTCAATTCGCAGATAAACTCCACTCGTTTTTCCCATTGCCAGTGGAAGCCCGCCCTTGTCCGAGGCTCTGTCTCCATTTCTGACCTGTCATTTCCCCAGGGCCCTGGCAATCTTTTGCTTCTTCTATTTGGACTGACACCTTATTGCAGAAAGTAGTGGGCAGTGTGCCCCCATGGTCCCCTCCCACGCCCTGCGGTCTCACTCTTTAAAGAGCCAAATCAGGGGCCACACTGGACCGACCCTGCCTGGGTCTGACCCCCTCCCTGCCTGTGCCCCCTAACCTCCCCGAGCCAGCGGATACCACGGAGGCCATATTGAAAGAGTGACTACAATTACGTTTGCATCCTAGTGGAGACCGGCTGTGCTCAGTGGGACGAAACACGAGGCCACTGAGGGTGCCTGCGGCCTGCCTCCCCCAGAGCCCCACATACCCCATTTCTCCCATGAATAGTGTCTACGCAGGAAAGAGGGGCCTCGCTCAGCTCAGACAGACGCCTAGAAGGAGCCGGGAGGGTTCGGCGTGGCCAAAGTCGCTCGTGAGAATAACTTCCAGCCCGGCCCCCAGGCCCCAGACGCCCCAGGAGGATGGAGGGACACTGCGGCAGCCAGAAGAAAACCGCCGCGCGTCAGCGACGAGTGGGCCAGGGGCACGTGGCCTGGCACCCATGGAGTGCACTACTCCGCCCGCAAAGGAAGGGAGCCCCGACACCTGCGACGGCAAGGATGGGCCTTGCAAACCCTCTGCTCGGTGAACGACGTCAGGCCGCCACGTTCTGTACGGCTTCATTTCTAGCAAGTGTCTGGAATAGGCAGATCCACAGAGACAGAAGGTTCATTCATGGTTGCCAGGGGGGTGGGGGGTCATAGCTCAGGGGTGCGGGGTTTCTGTTGGAGACAGTAACACTCTGGTCCACTGTGGTGGCGGTTGCAGGTGTCCGTGAATGTGCTGAGCACCGTGGAATTGCACCCTCTCCTGGGAGTGTCATGTGGGGCGAGAGTTCTGTCTCAGAACTGTTCGTAGCAAGCGACCGGGGACGCACTTGGTCTTGGTCCCAACTGGAGAGGGCTGTCCTAGAGACAAGATGTCCAGGTACCTCTCGTCTACATGGCTGCTTGGGCTGCCTCCTGATGGGGCGGCCACCGGACAGTCAGACATCTAATGTGGCTGCCGACTTCCAAGGAATGAAAGTGACACCTGCCAGGCTTCTCTGCAAAAAAGAACTGGCACAGTGTCACCTTGACTTTTCTCGGCCAAAAGAAGTCCGAAGGTCAGGGCAGGTTGCAGTGAGGGCACCGGACTCCACCTGTCGATGGGGAGCCGCGGGCCCCTGCAGGAAGGGCGGGGGTCGTGGGGGGGTGACAGCAGCCATCCTTGTGGACAACCCCTGGTTGAACCAACTCCCACTCCCACTTGCAGCGCATGAGTTCCACAGAGCCGCACCCTCCCCAGCCTCCACCACGTGGAACATCTTCAAAACACTCATGTTTTCAAAAAGCGAGAACAGGAGCACTCAGGAGTAAAGGCGTGTGCCAACCCAGCTGGGCCTCCCGGCCTGCACCCCACAGGCTGGGGACCCAGAACTATGGCTGTGGCATGTGCTGTCTCTGTCACTTGCAGCCGCGCGGGGGCTGCCTTCTGGGGGGCCCATATTTGCATAAGCGGGGGGAGAGTTCTGCTGCACACAAGCTCCGAGCCAGGGTTTGCAATAGCAGCGCCAGTGCTCCCAAGCGCTTAAAATAAAACCTGGTGAAGAAACAAACCAGTTAAAGCTGTCACTTAAAATTCATTTTTGTCCCTCACATCCTCTTGCTTGCCCGACTTTATGTTTAAACTGGTTATGGAATATATACAGTCTTCCCTTTTTAAGAGGTGCCCCCAAGCCTCAGCTCACAGCCGGTGGACGTCCAAAAGGCCGCCGTGGGAGGCGTGTGCGCTGTGGGCACACGTGAAGGGTTTTAGCAACAGGAATGAGCCTGGGGGACACAGCACCCCTGGCTATAAATACAAATGCATAACTGGGCTCAAAAGAAAGTAGGAGAAATTCCCAGATGTGAGAAACAAAGGGAAAGCCGTGAGACGGGGCTTATGGGACAGAGGCCAGCTTGGGGCTAGACCTTGACTCTGAGGTGAAGAGTGGGCCCAGGCCGCTCCAAACGTGGATCCCTGAGCTGCTACCTCGTGAAAAGTGACGCGGCAACCCTGGCCACCGACCCTGAAGAAGACTCAGGCTGTGTCCAGGGTCCTGAGGTAGGTGCCAGGGCCGGGAAGAGGGAGTCGGAGGGACTGCGTGATGGGGACCGTGTCTGTTTGGGATGGTGACGTCATTCTGTTCTGGACGTAGGGAGTGGGGGTGGCCCCAGTGTTGCGACTGCAGCCACCACCGCCGCAGTCAGCGCTGCACACTGAGAAACGGCGAAAATGGGAAATTGAACATTATGTATACTTACCACAACTAAAAGCAAGAAATACCAGAAAGGCGGAGGCAGTTATCGTTATCTGCAAATGACTGTCTACCTGGAAAACCCAAGAAAACCCGCGGGAATGTGTCGGGACCTATGAGAAAGCTCAGCCAGTGGCTGGCCACGAAAGCGCTGCTCACCGGTCGCGGTACCGGCAACGCTTAGGTAACACAGTGGCGAAGAAAAGCCACCGGAATAGTCACGGTGCCACTGACAACGGCGCTGTGGCAAAGACATGGAACAGTGAGCGATTAACTTAATAAAATGAGTGGGAGTCACTTGACAAGGGCTGCCCAAGAAACACTTTTTTCTTTAAGATTTTATTTTATTTTTAGAGGGGAGGGAGAAAGAGAGGGAGAGAGACATTAATGTGCGGTTGTCTCTCGCAGCACCCCCAACTGAGGACCTGGCCCACAAGCCAGGCACGTGCCCTGACTGGGAATCGAACCGCCACTCTTTGGTTCGCAGGCTGGTGCTAAATCCACTGAGCCACAGCAGCTGGGGTAAGAAACACTTGTTAAATGAATAATTACAAGTTTTTCCAGAGGGATATTAAAAGAATAAAAGGAAAGAAGTATCGCCCCGGCCGTGTGGATCAGCAGGTTGAGCGCCAGCCTGCGAACCAGAGGGTCGCCAGTTTGATTCTAGGCCAGGGCACGTGCCTGGGTTGCGGGCCAGGTCCCCAGTGGGGGGGCATGTGAGAGGCAACCACACATTGATGTTCCCCTCCCTCCCCTCCTCCTCTCTAAAAATAAATCTTTTTTAAAAAATTTTTTAAAGAGTATCTCTTTTTTTAAAGCAAGGCTGAGCAAAGACATTGCTAAGCCTCTTGGTGAATATAAAGATAAACTGACTATTAAAAAAATAAAACAGCCCTGGCTGGTGTGGCTCGGTTGAGCACTGGCCTGCAAACCAAAGGTCGCCGATTCAATTCCTGGTCAGGGAATGTGCCTGGGTTGCGGCCGGGTCCCTGGGTGGGACGTAGCAAGAGGCAACTGATCGGTGTTTCTCACACATCGATGTTTCCCTCTCTTTCTCCCTCCCTTCCCCTTTCTCTAAAAAATAAAATCTTTAAAAAAAGAAAAACTAATAATGACTTGTTTGAGATGGTTAAAAATGATGTGTATCTAAGAATAAAAAGCTGGGCTGTATTGAAAGACAAAGATCTAGATGAAGTGTTTATTAGGTGTTTGATGTTCTGTTCTTGTAAAGTCAACATTTTTCAAAATAAAAAGTTGGAAAATGTATGAGCCAGTTGGGGACATTTCAGCATTGACTGGATCTGCTGAAGTTACTCGTCTCATGGCCAAGTGGCCACTGCTGCCCTTCACGCCTCGGCCCATGGCCACTGTGGCAGGAATCCAAGGCCATTTGGACGAAGAGCCTCTGCATTTCCAGAAGCTGAGGACTCGATGTGGAGCCGCTGCTGGGGCAGCGAGCGACGCCCGCCACAAGGGCGTCGGCAGCGTCCTCGGACCGCAGCTGGGGACTGTGTAGGGCCCCCCGAAATCCCTGCGGTGCAGCCAGCAAAGCCTGGTCGGGGGCGACAGCCTGCAACTCCTTCGTGACCTTGCGTCTCTGCCCGAGCACTGTGACGGGGACAGGGCTTTGCCTTTGTGGCAAATCAGAAAACTGGTTAACTCTCACCCCGTTCACCACGGACAGGGCTGTGTGTCCAAGCTGAGCGGGACAACATGCATGTGCACACTCATGTTTCTGTGTGTTTGCGTGTAGGGGGTACACGTGCGTGCCAGCATCTGCATGTGACTCTTGTATGCATACATGCTCTGTGTGTGTCGCTTTGTGTGGCCTTGCACGCTGAAGATAGCTGTTCCAGGTGAGACCAGGCTGGGTGAGTGGATGATGCCATGGGCCAAAAGCCCTGATTTGCAGGTAAATGTCCTTGAGGAGGCAAACGTCACATGGCTGCAGCCCAGAGGAGGGGCCGGAGCTGGAGCCTGGCAGGAGCGGCGACACCACCACTGGTGGCAGCAAAGAAGTCACAGACCAGGATCTGGGGCGCCCCCGGGTCAGAGCCCGGCGGACTGCCCCCTGTCCCGGGAGGTACCACAGACCCCTGCGGCGACCATCCTCGCCGACCACGGTCCTGGAGAATGCAGTCTTGGGGAGGGCTCAGCGATACAAATATAAAATCTTGTTGCTCACGAAAATCACTCCCGGCCTCAAAGCACTCATCGCGTTGTCATGGAATTGACAATTCCGATAAGGATCGAAGGGACCAGAATAGACGCCAAGGCCTGTTTCCCACTTTACTCTTAGAATCTTTTTTCCCCTTAAACTTCAGTCTCCCTCCTCCCTCTGAAGAATATTCTAGATGCTGTAGTGAGACCCCCATAACTGAATGCCAGCACTTCCTTCTGGGGAAGAGCCCCCTCCCCACCCCCACTCCCCAGCCACCATGTGACCCTCACTGAGCCAGTCAGCATTCTTCCTTGGGAGTTTTCACAAGGGGACAGAAAGAAGGCTTGGGCCCTCCTGAAGGGCGGAGGTGATAACCGTGAGCGGGACTGGGGCTGGCCCAGGCCCAGGCGCAGGTCTCACCTTGCACTTGTGCACGCGGCTTGGCTGGTAAGCACGTCCCTGGCTGACGATTCTGTGCCATGAACCATTACTGCCACCCACGCACCCACTTGGGCCCAACCACACCTCTGTCTCATGGACCCGACGCCCAGGGCCCTGCGAGGAAGCAACACTTGCCCAAGATCCCAGCAAAGCCTTGGACAGATGGTCTGTGGTTTCCCCTCCTTCCTTGTGTCAAGGGAGAGAAACTCAAAGCCCCCTCAGAGCCCAGCGCATGGGGAGGCAGCCACACCATCAATTATGAAACTTCTCCTAAAAGCCCAAGGAAACTGGGATGGGGCTAGGTTGGAAGCCATCAGACAGACCCCTCACGGCCTTTGGCTAAAAAGGGATCACTGGTCCTGGGGCATTTACCGCAAATCACGGGGCAGGGCCGAGAAGTCCTGAGAGGGCGTCGAACCCCACTGAGAAGCCCACTGAGGGCAGGATTTTGCAAACCACAAAGGGGTTTTGGGGTTGGCTGTGTCGCTCCAACATCTGGCGGCGGCGCGTGGGCAGGGAGAGCACACTGTGACATTTGACACTGCCACCAACTTCGACAGGGGCTTCAAATCCGTCATTCTCCTGGGCTCCACAAACAAGTGCCCCAGAACAGGAACCCGGCTGTGAGCTCCCGGCTAAGGGCGGAGCTCTTTCTCCCCCCTGTCAGTGTTTATTATGTCCCATCAAATGGCTCACACACATTCCATGAAGCAAAGCGCAGTCCGTGTTCACGGAGCATTATATTCTGTAGTCTTATTTCTCCCTGATCTTTCTTTTTAATAACCTCCCTTCTCCTTCTTTTCTGTCTCACCACCAGCCTTTTCTCTCAGCCCTCCCACCCCTCCTGGGGACATAAGGGCATCCGCAGATTCCTGGCCATTCTGTGCACCAAGAGGTGGAGTCCCTGTCCCCTCCCCGTGAGCCTGGGCGGACCTCCGTGGCCGCCACTGTGAACAGAACACAGAGCGAGGCAGAGTGATGCCCCGCGGCGAAGACCACCCCAGAGCAGTCCGCCTGCACCCCCGTCTCTTGGGAAACTGCCCTGTGAGCCCTGAGTTGTCGTGTGAGTTTCCTGTAGCTGCCGTAACAAAGTGCCACCGACTCGGTTACAAAACAACACCATTGAACTGGGTCCCCCGAAACTCATATGTTGAAGTCCTAGCCCCCAGGACCTCAGAAGGGGACTGCCTCTTGGGGGACGGGGCCCTTACAGAGGCAATCAAGGTAAAATCGGATTGTTAGTGTGGCCTTAATCCAATGTGGCTACGTCCTTGTAAGAAGAGACTAGGACACAGACATGCAGAGGGACAGCCACAGGAGGACACAGGGAGAAGACGGCCATCTACACGCCAAGGAGAGAGGCCTCTGGAGGAACCAGCCCTGCCCACACCGGGGACTTAGCCTCTAGCCTGCAGGACTGGCCTCCTGCTTCATGAATGACACCCCAACCCCCGGGCGGACGGGAGAGAGCTCTGGAAACCAACCCGCGCCATGGCCACAGCCACCTCCGTCCACCCCTTATGCAGCATCTCAGGGACCACAGACCCCCCACCGGCTCACATCAAGGTCACCCAGCCAGTCAAGAACAAAGTCGCCCGGGGTTTCTCCTGGAAAGCCTGAAGCCTATTAAATCCTTAACTGGCATTAAGGGACCCACATCGAGTTCTTTTAATCCCCCAAAAGGATTAGGAGAATCCAGCCAGATAATCTCCTTCCAGGGGAGAGAGAGCCGCCTTCCGCGAACACCAGGCTTCTCCCGAACTGGGGCCTGGGGACCCCGCCACCCTGCCGCACTCCCTGCTCCCCGTGTGGCGACGTCCTGACAGCTCGGGAAGGCTGCTGGGGCCAGCGCTCTGGGCCGGTGAGAACATGTGAGTGAAGGTATTGTCTTGGAACTTGGGGTCGGGTGGACCCCAGCATCTGCAGAGCCTGGGGCGAGTGTCAAAAGGCCAAAGGCCCACCCGCCATAGGTGTAAATAGCCAATGGTTGTAACCCAAGGGGACAAACTGAGAGCTGAAGGGAAGGGGGAAGGGGTGATAATCTTCTCCGGCTCTCTCTCTCCCCCTCCCTCTGTCCATCCCTCCGCTCCTCCACCTCCACCTCCATCTCTGTCTCCAAAAGACCCCAGTCAGTCATCTCTCCCATTCCCAGATCCCTGACAAGGCGAGCTGCTTAGAGGGGGGTCTGGACCACCGTTCTCCATCCAAGGAGAGGCAGACCTCGCTCCGTTAACTATTCTTCATCATACATTTCTGGATTGGTGAATTATAACCGGATAAAGCTATTTCCAGCTTGGAAGCAAAGGAGTCCACTGGTAAAGAAAAGCCCCAAACCCCTCAATGCCAAGGCTGGCACTGTCTTGCCCCCACCCCCCACTGACCTGCCCTGGAGAGGCTGGGTCTGGGAGCCAGGAGAGGGGAGCAGCGCGAGAAGGGGCAGGCAGGCAGGTCCTGGAGTCACCAGGGCTGGGCAGGCCCCCGGGCTTCACAGGTACGGAGGCCCAGACGGGGCGCGGGCCCTGCCCGGGACACACGGCCTTGGGCGCCAGGCAGCCCTCTTGGCAGCCTGCGGGGGGGCGGGGGGCGGCGCCAGTGACTGCTCCACTGTTTTCTCAGCGCTCGGGAACAGATGGCTCCAATTCCCACCCACGGAAGCCAAACATTTTCCCTGGTTACCCTGCTAATTTGCTCACAAGCCTCCTCTTGTAAATAGAGAGTACAAAGGCTCCCTCACACCGCGTGTCTGACGGGCACGTTCCGACCCCACCAGAGAGGCTGCAGAGGACGCCCAGGAGAGGCCAGGTGAGACCTGGCTGTGGCCGCGCCAGGCAGCCACCTGCCATAGGCAGGGCACTGGCTTGGGGTCCCCGCGGGCCGGTGCCAGCTCTGCCACACCCTGCGAGCCTGGCTGGGAAGCGGGGTTGGGGTGGCAGCCCTTTAGGCTCGCTGGCATCTGTTTTCTCACCTGCGAAATGGGCGTGTCATTTCCAGAACAGCAGGGCGTGCTCTATTGTGCCCGTGCTCTGGGAACTGGGGTATCTAGGAAATCTAGATACACACTGGGACCAGAACCCAGGATGCTGTCACTCTGCCCCCCACCCCGATGGCGGTCCTGTCACCCGACCCCTTTCACCCACCCAGCCGTCCTCAGGACCTGGGCAGTGCCTTCCCCTTGCTGGGCCTCATACCCACCTGTAAAGTGGGGTGTCATCGGGCCTCCCTCAGATGACGCCTGGCACCCAGTGAGCACTCAGGGTCGTTCCTGACCCATCAAAGTCAGAGGGTTCTCTGGGGACGGGCTGTGACTTCACAGACACACAGGAGTTGCGGGGCGGGGAGTGTGTGTTGATAGGCAGGTGGGGGGTAACTAACTACAATACGTAGGTAAAAGCTTTGGAAGAGGCACTTCGGGGTGGGGGTGGGGGTGAAGCCGGTGGGAATGGGGTGTGGCTGGTGGCTGGGACGGGTGGGGTGGGTGGGCCGGGAGGCACTGGAGGGCATGCGTGGGTCCAGGACCGGCAGGAGCACAGCAGGGCTTGGGGCAGCGGGAGGGAGGAGGTCGGGGCTCCGGGGTCCCGGCCCGGAGGCTGCCGCCCGCCCGGCCGCATCCACGCAGCATCCACGCAGCATCCACGCAGCCACAGGGAAGAGCTGCTCTTCCTGCTAAAAGCTCCTGGAGCCCCGCCAGGCAGCCCCCAGCCGCCGCCGGCCAGCCTCCAGCGGCAGCCCTGGGGACCTTTCTCCTGCCTCGCTGTGGCCTGGGCGTCCTGAGGACACAAGGCCCAGGGGGCCACATAGGGCTTGGGGACCCTCATCCCCGAACCTGGCCTAGGATGCGACTCCTCTGACCTCCAGGCCTGGGGACCTGGGAGGGGAGGCAGCAGACAGCACAGCCCACGGGGCAGACGGGGCGGCTACGGAGGCCTTGCTGTCTGGCTCGGGAAGCCCCCTGCCTCTCTGAGCCTCTGCGGGCCCTCCGTGACAGTTTCCTCCCACAGCCACAGTGCGGCTGGAGCTGGCCGTGCACTTGGCGCAGAGCCTGGCCCCTTGCTGGGGCCCTAGCACCAACCGTCACCCTGTCCCGCTCAGCTCCACACGGTGTCCCTGCCCCTCTTAGGAGAGAGTCCTGCGCCGTGTTTATTCAATTGGTCCAGGTGATCGGCTCTCTTGTTTTCTCCGAGTCTGACGCATCTGATGGCGCGGTGCCTAAATGGAGGGAGAGCGGTGGCGTGGCCCATGCAGAGCGGGGGGTTGACCCTGCGCCCTGGGGGAGGGACTTCTCACCTCTGGACCTGGGGCCGCAGGCATTTTCAGAGCACCTTCCGTCAGGTCAGGACCACAGGCGGGTCCTCCTCCAGCAGAGGGAGGCTGAGGCACAAGAGACCCTCGTCCCTCTGTGATCTGAGACCTGGCCCCGCCCAATGTGCCCAGCTGGCTGGCCCTGGACAGCGCCCCACAGCAGCGTCTCCCCGCCCCAGCTGTGTCCAGAATGGGCCCCCTCACTCCCACCCCTGTCTGGCTCTTGGCTGCAAGTACAGGTTAACGGGAAGATTATAATAGGCTTTAAGTTAATCAGTTGGGCATAATTAGGTTTGCGCTCCGCGGGCAGCAGATGGTGCAGCCTTTGGGCCCCCCTGCACCACCACCCCCCGTCAGCCCCGCTGGAGCGGTGGGGGTGGGGGCACCGCTGGCCCTCTTTGTCCTTCTTTCTCCCCAACATTTTATGGTGAAAATTGTCAACATGACAGTCGAAAGCGTTACACGGCGAACAGCCACGTTCCCGCTGCCTGCGCCGCCTTACTGTCTGCGCGCTGGTAGCTGCCCGTCTCGGGGCCCCACCCGCCAAGGCCTCCCGCCTCTGTAAGCGGTGCGGAGTCGGGGGCAGCATCGGGACACGCCGCCCCGAGCGTGCCCGTCATAGCCACAGGTTGCACTGTGCTTTCGGTTTTGTTTTGTTTTGTTTTTTAGGCAACATTTACCGACAGGGAAATGTACAAACCCAAAGGGAACATTTGCTGAGCTTTCACAGATGGACACATTCTCAAGACGCAGAGCGTGACCGTTACCCCCCGAGGTTCCCTCAGTCCCCGTCTCCTCCCCAGGCGGGTCAGCACTGTGGCCCCTCCGACCCATGCTGCCTAGTCCGGAACGGAGCCCCATGCTGCATGTTCCATGTGTCTGTCTGCTTCACTCAGCGCCACGCACTCGAGAGCCATCCTCGCGGGCGCGGCGCCCGCGCGTGTTCCTTTTCAGGGCTGAGCAGTGGCTGGACCCCAGCCCGCTTACCCGTCTCCTCTTGATGGGCTCCTGGGCTGTTGCCAGGCTTTTACTGCTGTGAACTAAGTGGCTGTGTGTCTTTCTGTGGACACGTAGGGTTTTTTTTAAGCTTACCTTGAGTCCCCTTTGCCCCTCTCCCCACAAACAACATGGGCCCATGCTATAGCTGGATGTGACCGGAAAATGCCTTGATACACACACTGGTCTTCCGGTGGGATGTCTCCCCAGACTAGGGCGCCTCGGTGGTCTGGGGCGGCTCCCGCCGCTGGGGAGGAGTGGGCGATGGGTGGGCAGCTGGCGGCTGCTGCCACTGCGGTGCTGGGAGCCATTCTAGGAAATTCAGCTTGGGTCCAAAGTGCATCCCCTGAGATTCATGCACAAGGGCACCCCTGGAGGGATGGGCAGGCAGGCCCCCAGGAATAACGAGCCCAAGGGTCCCCAGGAAAGGGTTCATGAGGCAAAGATCAAACATACAGTATTACCGATAAAACATGGTCTTGGGCGAAGCAACATCTCAGGTACCACTGTCAGGCATGAATGACGCGGCTGAGAAACACTTAAAGCAGCCACCGAAGAATCTTAAAAGCGTCCATCCTGACTCTCTTGGCTAGACTAAGAGCTTTAGGCCATTTTAAGGGCCTTTACCCACATTGCTGCTGTAGCTCAGTGGGTTGAGCACCAGCCGGGAAACCAAAGGGTCGCCAGTTCAATTCCCAGTCAGGGCACATGCCTGGGTTGCAGCCAGATCCCCAATAGGGGGCGCATGAGAGGCAACCACACATTGATGTTTCTCTCCCTCTCTTTCTCCTTCCCCTCCCCCCTCTCTGAAAATAAATAAATAGAATCTTGGAAAAGGAAAAAAAAAGAACAGTGCCAGGCGCTTGCCAAGTAAGGACAAAGTAGGTGCCTTGGTCCCTGGTGGTGGCCGTTCCCTGTTCACTGTGTCTGTGATGCAGACTCCGCCACAGCCACTCCCAGCCTGACTGCCTTCCTGAGCCCAGTTGACAAAGCAGTGTGGCTTCAGGACCTCCCTCTGTCCCCGCCACAGCCCGTCACCTGCTCGCTCAACGGGGCCTTCATTGTCTGCATTTTTTATCCTGGCAGATGGCTCTTCTCCAAAGGACGGTTGCTAACAGGGGTGG
>PVJD01013040.1:0-36364 GCA_004026545.1 Mormoops blainvillei | reverse complement strand
TTTAAAATGTAAATCTATTGAGGAAAGTACCACTTTCTAAAGTATTCATATTTAATGGAGAAAAGAGAATTCTTCAGTTAGCATTTGTAAAGAAGGCTGAGGGAGTCTCATCCTAAAATTACAATTGTCATTAGTAAATTAGTTATATGGAGTAGAAATATGAAATATTGAAAGACCAAAATACAGTTTAAATATTTCTACTGACTTAATTTGTCCCTTTTCTACTGTATGTGGCTTGAATCTAATTAAACAAAAATGTTCTCCGTGTTATAAGTATTATAAATATTTTATTCAATTATTTAGAGCTTTCAATATTATAAGATTACTAATCTAGTTATGTGTATATATTTTTAAAATTCCTCGTCTAGGTGGAACCTTTAGTTTTTCATCTAATATAGTTAGATTTACATATAAACATACTCATATAAGTGCTATATATATCCTTACTATTTATTTATTATCTAAGTATTTTTATTAATTATTGAGATGTTTGGAAAATTATAAAGTTTTTATAACACTTTTTACATATTCATTTTTTAACTTTAATATTTATTGTATTTTTTCTCCCATTACCATTCAGGCCCCTATACTCCCCTGTCCGCAGCCATCACCACACTGTTGTCCACACCCCTGAGTCCTTTGTCATATTATTCATTTCCATTTCCCCCTAATTGCGAGGGCCTGTATACGACATGTTCTCCGGTAATTAAATAGTGAACAGAATTTCTTAGGCTGTCTGACCAATAGTTTCTTGAAGATTCCTCTTTATTTACATTTTCTAGTCTCCTTGGTAGTTAGGTTGAACCATGGCAATGGGTTTGGCCCCTAGGATGTTGGCGGAAGTAACCCAAGTCCCTTCATGACTGGATCGGGTTATGTCCATATTCCTCCACGGCTGCGCTGTCCGATATGGTGGCCGCTAGCCATATGTGGCTATTGTGCACTTGAAATGCGGTTGCTCCCAATGGACACATGCGGCAAGTGTAAACTACACAATGGATTTAAAGGAGGTAGCGCAAAAATGTCGTAAAATATCTTTTTAATAATTAATTGTTATATTTTGAAGAGATAATATGTAGATATATTAGATTAAGTAAATACATATTATTAAAACAACTTCACTTGTCTCTTTTTTACTTTTTCAATGGGCCCACAAGTGTGGTGATTGCTGAGGGGAAGGGTATAGAAGGGGACTAATTGGTAATGGAAAAAAATACAAGAAAGGTTAAATTAAAGAATAAATGGGACTACAAGAAATGCTTAAATTACATGTAAGTGGTTTGCACTATATTTTTAGTGAACAGGGCTGCCAAACTTCTCAGGTTTCTATATCTTTCTTCTTCAATAAATGCACCACTTACACTCTTTCATTCGGTAATTGCGCTGCAGTATTTATTGTGAATCTACTGAGGGCTAGTTTCTCTTCTAATAATCCCTTACTGATAAAATAGACTATGGGGCCATCCGACGCCATGATAAAAAGAAGGAGGAGGTTACCTAACATAGGAACTAAGGTTTATGACAAAATTTTGTGCGTGTGTGCAAAGAAGATCTCTGCCAGGATAAGCTTGAGAACTGACTATAATGTGACCTTCTGAATGGTGTTTTAAGAACCACAGAGGCTGGGGCCTGTCTATTAGGAAGAATGAGGACACAGAGTTATGAAATGTTAAAACAAAAATGCCCATGTCTTATTCATTGGGCTTCGCGGCTGTGGCATTTTGACAACCCTGTGGATTAGCCAGGTTTCCATAACTGTAGTGATAGTTGTATAAAAGGGACACTCATCTTGAAGAGCTATTTAAGGTTGACCATAGAGACGTGTTGCTGAGAAATGCAAATACTGAAAACTACTCATAAACCATCCACTTACTTCCATTATTATTCAAGGAGTTTAGACATTCAGAATTCTCATTACTATTTTTTTCTTTTGTAGAATAAAAATAGACGACTCCTTTGCAGCTTCCTTCCGGCTGTATTACTCCGTCCGATACTGTCTTTCTGGTGTCCAATCAATTCGTTCCTACATAATATTAATTCTACATGTATGTGAAATCTAATTTTCAAAAGTACAGCTAATTATAAATGAATTTAAGCAACATAAAAGCAAAGTGTTCAAATAATGAATATGAGAAAGGTGTTACTTAATTTATTTTCTAATTTGGCTAAGCGCTCCAATTCTGAGCTTTCTCATAAAACTTTTTGCCTGATACTGTTCTCCTTCCTACCTTACTTAATCTAAAAGAGTTGCCTCACCCTGGCTCGTGTGGTTCAGTGAGTTAGATGTCATCCCATAAGCCAAAAGGTCGCAGGCTCAATTCCGGGTCAGGGCACATGCCTGGGTTGAGGTCCAGGTCCCTGGATGGGAGCACGCCAGAGGCAACCAATTGATGTTTCTCTCGCACGTCTATGTTTCTCTCCCTCAACTTCTCCGTCCCTTCCCCTCTCTCTAAAAATAAATAAATAAAACCTTTAAAAGCATTTCCACAACACCTTACAGGTTCACAATGAGTCACCCCACAATGAGCCTCTGAGGTATGTGGATTTTTTTGAGCTGAAGGCCACCAAGACCCAATGGGCTCATGAGAAATTTCTGCCCCTCCCTTAATTACATAGTAGAATCTGAATTAGAGTCCTCTCCCATAATAAGAGTTTATAAGAGCTAACATTCTTTGACCTGTCTATAGGACAGGGTAAACTTCTAATTACTGAACGTCTGCTCTTCTTATTGTCCTGTGATGGCCTCCCTCCCTTCTGAAGCCCCAAGGTGCCTTACCTCATCCTTAGCTCAGAATGTCACATAGACCTCATTTTCCCTTTCTGTCTTTGAATCTTTCACATATGCGGAGTCTTGGACTCCTCAGGTATGTAGGGTTTCCATATGAACATATGTATTAAATCTGGTTATTTTTCTCTTGTTAATCTGTCTTACGTGGATTTAAATATTAGACCAGCTGAAGGAAGCTTGAAGTTAGAAGAAAGTTTCTTTCTTCCCTACATCTTTTAATTTCTCTTTTAAAATCTTCATTTTTTCACATCCTTTTAAAAAGAGATATATCAACATTATACTTTTAAATAATCTTTTTTAATCCTTGCCCAAGGACATTTTTAATTGCTTTTAGAGAGAGAGGAAGGGAGAGAGAGAAGCATCGATGTAAGAGAGAAATATCGACTGGTCGCCTATCGGAGGCTCTCCAACTGGGGATTGAACTCACAACCTAGGCATGTGCGCTGCCTGACCAAGAATTGAATCTGCAACCTTTCAGTGTATGTGACAACATTCCAACCAACTGTTCCACACCGGCCAGGGTTCAACATTATTCTTTTATACTAAAATTTACTATAAAAAGCTTGCTGTACAAATTATAAAAGATCAAAAATAATATTCCTTTTGTTTGACCCCCAAATCCTCTTCATCATTTAAAAAATATTGCCTACTTATTCATCTTTTGGTTCTTTTCACAACCAAGAATGGAATAGAATACTTTGAAAATTACAGCGTTCATTCTAGCACCTAGACATGTACATTTCCAATCCACTGCTTTTTATCCCATGTGAAAAGTAAAAGTGTAGTAGGCAAATTACTACTCCAGCATAGTTAGACCATGATATCTATGAGTGACTTTTTTTTTCTCAAAAATACACAGAAGAAAAAAATTCTCATAGACCCCTGCCATCAGAAATCCTGAAACTGAACAATACAGGAAAATGTTTATCCTCACCAACCAAAGACAGCAAACAGCAAATGTTATTCATGAAGAATAAAATCTTTGTGATTTTATGTATATAAGAGAATGGACGAAAGCACTTTTTTTGGTAAGTTAGCACTATTATATGTTTTATAATTTGAGGCTGCTGATTAGCTAACTTATAACTAAAATGAAATAGAGAATACCCTAAATGTAATATTCATATAATGTAATCGTTTAGGATCTTAGGTTATTAGGCAATATTCTTAATGATGTTTAAATTGTTTTTAATCCAAGCTAGTTGTTTATAACTTTATGACAGGTTTGTTCTTTAGAGGCAATAGCAAAATGCCTTAAATTATAGGCTTGAATAAATTCCAATGTCTAGGACCATAATACTCTACTTACATAGCTCATTTAGAATGTTATCAGGAGCAATATTCATCTGAACTGCTTATTTCAGAATATATGTGCACGCTACACAGTGAGGCATACCTAAATATCAAGGGAATATCGCTGACATTTCAAAATTGTATTTCATTCTTCAAAAGTCAATTATGATAATAATATCAGTAATAAAAAACATTCTGTGTTGCCTTTATTCTTAAACGGTAGAGGCTAAAGCCAATTTTACTTGAAAACTTGCATACAGAAATCAAACATTACCATCTTTTCTGGTGATAAAAAATGCTCCAGATTCCTGAAGAGGTCATTAGAGAAAAACGTAAGCCAATATTCATCGTTACTAAGTAAATGTATATATTTTTCCTTCACTATCAGAAAAATGCATGAGTGTAAAGATACTTTTAAAAATTTATTAGAAGCCTGCTTATAAAATGAGAGAAAAACAAGTCTTTTAAAAAGGCATAAATCTATAAGCATAGGGAGATGTTAGCAATAAAGACGTTAGCAAATTTGGAGAAAGACTTCCTTGCTTTACGGCAGGACCAGAGGTCGGAGGCTCACTAACTACTTTACCTGCCCAGGATCGGGAATGAAATATTCTCCTGGTATTTGTACAAGTTCTATTGTAATATTTTGATTTATAATAAGAAATATATGTTTGGTCTTGTAACTGCACGGGAACTTCATTTTTTTAATATGACTTTTTCCTTAAATCAGTCTAATAGCACCGTGACTCAGTTGCTTCCTTTCCAGGAGATCATTCTACCTTTGCACAAACTGCACGTCCACGCCCTCCTTTAAGCATGAAGCCCTCAGGGCATCAGATTCTGGTCAGGATCAAACTGTTTTAGGAACAAAGCCTCAAGTCTGTTGACCACAGAAACAGAGCTTCCTGTCAAACTAAAGATAACATCTTATCTTTAGCTGAGTTTTAGCCGCAGGACCATGGAAACAGAAAAAAACCTATTGACCACGCCCTATGGAGATGGGACAGATGCCTTGGCTTGACCTCAGGACCTACCCTGGCCCCAACCAATCAAAACTCCCTTAGTTATCAGGATTAATACATTTTTCCCCTGTATAATCTGTCCCTGTGTGGGCCTATCGAGGAGCCTGGTTTTAGCATGCCAGGTCACCTGTGTCTCTGGGCAAGGTTCCATTTCCTTAAAGAAACCTTTCCTTCATTTGCCGCAAACTCCTGTTTGTGTTTTATTGGGCTATGATGTGTGCAGGCAAAGGACCTCCTTTAGTTCGGTAATAGTCTTCTATTTCTGGCTCACAGCTCTTAAAGGCCTTGGAATTTTCAGTGATAAGAGCAATAAATATGTCTTTTTTATGTTAATAAGGTGACTTTTAGAAAGCCCTTAGGTAACTTCAGGATGGAGACTGGTTACCAGGAGACCAATGATGAATTTGAGGGGTGAAACTTTCAGCCCCACCCCAGACCTGTGAGGGGACTGGAGATTAAGTGTAATCACCAACGGCTAATAAGTTAATCAATTGTGCCTATGTAATAAAACTACCATAAAAAACCAATAGGACAGGGTGTGGAAAGATTCCAAGTTAGTGAACACAAGGAGATTTGGGGAGAGTGGTGCACCTAGAGAAGGCATGGAAGGTCTGTGCCCACCCCACATGCCTTGCCCTGTGCATCTCTTCCATCTGGCTGTTCCTGAGTTATATCCTCTTATAATAAATAACCCAGTTATCTAGTAAGTAAAATGTTTCTTTGAGTTCTGCCCCGCCCTGGACGAACAGATGTCTGGGCGACTGTGTGTGGCTGGGAAACTCTCGCCCTGACTAAAGATGGCACCTGAAGAGAATCAAAGACACTGGGGAGCTGATGAAAATGGCGGACAATGATGCCGTGTAGGAAAAGATGGACACTCCCACTGGTTTCCTGCACATGTGGGATTTTGGGAGCGCCTTTTTTAAAGCAAAGGTGCAGAGAGGCTCTTGCTCTTGGTCTGGGTGATTCAGGGCTCTCTTGTTTTGGAGCTTGGTGCAAGCTGTCTCTCTGGGCTTTTGGCATTTGGACATTCTGGGCCTCTGGCCTGGCTCCCCGCATAGACTGGAGCACCGTGGGACCAGGCAGATGCGGGACCCACCAGGGGCTTAGACTCTGCATGGATGGGAGCCCGCTCCTGGAGGCAGGGTCACACGGTGGGATGTGCGCCTCCCTGGGCTCCAGCCTCTGGGACACTATGATCCAGTGCAGCATGGCACGTGGGTCCTGCACTGCTACATGGAGACTGAGAGTAGTGCACCCCAGATCCTGAGAGAGAGTTTCTGCAAGGAGATGGCGACTCTGAAACCCACAAGTGCTCACACTAGAGAGGATGGAGATCTGTTTGCATGGCTGGTTTAAGGACAGATAAGGAAATGGGGGACTTCTGGGCATGGTTTTGGCTTGCAGTCTTTTGTGGAGAAAGAGGGGCTCGGAGCAGGAGTGCTCTCAGCACCCCCAAAATTGGAACCCTGGTAATAAAAACCCGTTTTGTTCAATGCAAATTGTTGGGTCATATATAAGGGCAACGAGTAGCCAAAGCCCATTCTGCATGGTTACAGGATCTGATGCAATCTCTGTGCAGACAGTGGCAGAACTGAGTTGTATTCAAGGATACCTAGCTGGTGTCCCAGAATTGCCTGTTCATGTGCAAAACTCATCCTACTAAGTGTTCCCAGTTGACAGGAAATATATTTTTAGGAAATACATTTTAATAAATTGTTAGTATCTATTGAAATTTTCAATTCAAATTTAACATTATGGGCTTTTTCAAATGCCCATATTTTAAATTATGATTTTGTAGGTTTTCTTTAATCTTCTATCCCTTTATTAGTATTTATTTTTCAGGTTTTTTCTTATTTTTCTATGTAAACTTTAGAATCAGTTTGTATAACTCCAGAAGAAAATGGTATTTATATTGGAATGCCATTTAATTTATGCATTAACTTAAAAATAATAGATACTTTTATGATGTCAACTTATGCTCTTCAGGAACAAGGTAGGTCTTTTCTTTTGATTTACTTTTGTGGTTTTCAGGAAAGTTTTCAGTGTAGGTTTTGAAATTTTGCCTCTTGATTTTTGGTTGTAAATGGGTACGTCTGATCAATGATATCTTCTAGCTCATAATCATTTATATACATGAAGTCTATTGATTTTGCATGTTAATTTTATAGTCTTCTGATTTACTAAATTATTTTACTGTTTGTATTGGTGTTTGTCAATGTTATTGTTTGTTTGTGGCTTTTTAGTTAAACAATCCCATCTGCAAACTGGGATATTATTACCTCTTCTTTTAACTGTTTTGCCTTGAATCAGTTTATCTTCTCTGATTGTGATGGTTGACACTTCCAACACACAATGTTAAGAAGCAGTGAAAACAGTGGGAACATTCTTATATTCCTCCTCTCTAGCCAGAATGTATTGAATGTGTCTTCATTTGGTAAAATAGGCTGACATTAGACTAAACTATATATACATAGTATATAACATGTTAGCCGAAGTAGCCAATGATTCTTTTTTTTATTACCCATTTTTATCAGGCAAGGGTGTTTAGCTTTATCAAATGTTAATTACTCGTACTTAAATGTAAACAAAAAGTGAAGATTCCTAGGTATTCTGAGAAACAACTTAAAAACATGAAAGGGTTCCCCAAAATACAACCAACTAGAAAGAAGAACATGAACAACGCAAGAAGCAAAAGAACTTTCGAAGAATTATAAAGAAAATCCGTAGAAAGGAAGAGACATGACTGCATTTTCTGAAACAAGATCATGAGGATACAAAAAATGATCACAGAGACTGAGTAGAACAGAAAATATTTTGCTATAATATCTTAAAACATGACCTCCCTTGAGCCATTTCTCAGGAAGCTACTACTTTACTACAAACAAGAGAGTCACTCAAGAAAGCTGATGACACAGGATCTAGGATACCAAGGGTAAAACACAGAAGAGAAGTAGGGAGAGGTCTTAGTTGCACATCAGGGTCAAAAACACAAGTTCTAAAAGGGTGATAACAACAGGCTTGAGTTCTTAACTTGAATTCCTTGAGCCTCTGTCAATGATAAGCATACCTTCTTCATGATGTTCTCATTCTCGGCCGTTCTTTGTCTCTTTTTTATTTCCCCTACACTGTAAATATTTTTGTTATCCAGTACTCCATTCACAGCTGGAGCTCTACCTGAGGTGCCCTATCTATTTCTCTAGTCATCAACACTAACAAACTGAACCATAAAGCCGTGTTTTCAAACCTGCTATTTTTTCTATACGTTGCGTGTTAAATCCACTCAATTCCTATACTACATTAAACAAAACATCATGTAACCGAAGTCCATCAGCTCTCATACTTCACTCAGCAAAATAAAAGCTGGTCAGACAACACCAGCCTCAAGCATTCTGCTCAAAATGATCCAATTCCTTCTGCCCTCCCAAGAGTATAAAGAACAACCAATGCTAATTAAATGTTTACCATATGCCAGGTATAATTCTATGTTCTGTGTATGCAGGACATCTTTTAATCTTTTAAATAAATATTTGATGGGGAAGTGGAAGCTCAGAAAGTTTAGTCAGGTACTCAAGTTTACACACATTAAGTGCTGAACTGGAAATTAAAACTGAGGCTTCTGATCCCAGTGTTTGCCCTCCTACTGATTTCCTGAATGCCTCATAACCACATTCGACTAACTATTTCAGCATCTAAAACCAAAGCAATAGGCAATTCTCAAACAGGTCTCTCTCAGTGTCTACACCACTATGCCTAATGTCCTGAGACAACACCTTGCCCTCATCGGATTCGTCCCTTGTCCCCCTTTACCAGTCATTAGCCACACCTTGCTGTTTCCATTTATATGACCAAGTCATCTCCATTTATATCATCCTGGCCCATCAAGACTTTGCCATGACTTGGTGGATAAGTTCAAGGATATGTGGGATCCTGAACTCAGTGTACAAATCACATTTAGAAGTTGTATACTCAAAAATCATTGCCTGAGTGCTTCCTAAGTTTCGAGCCCAGTGTTAGGCCCTGGATAGAGGTGATGTTTGAGGACATGAAAGCGGATGAAGGAGAAAGTATTGACAGACGGAAGGACTGAGATAATGGCCACTGTGACCGACTTTGTTTTCAATTTCCCACTCCCTTTCTTACCTATGTCCCTCCATTCCACTGACTCAACAAATGTATGTACACCAGAGCGTATACTCCAGTTTGTGTATACAGTAATGATCGAGCCAAGGTTTGAACCCTCAAGGAGCTCAGTTGATAGATATAAAATGTATGTAAACAATAATTACAATGCTGTTAACATAGGTTCTATGTAGTAAATACTATGAAAAAGGAAGCTACAGTAAATTAAGCCTGTATTCACTGATTTATGGCCATCCATCCTAGATCATAGAAGAAGCAAGATCAGGTTAAGGCCCATACAAATGTAATAGATATGCACACACATTCACACACACAGAGAGTAATAGAAGTACTTTTCAACTTTCTTTTTTTTTCCCAAAAATTTAGATTGATTGATAATCTTGAGGTTAATTTCAGGAGCCGAAAAGAAATACTCTTTCCATGTAAACATACTAAAACTAAAATCTGTTTCATGATTTCTCGTGGGAAATATACCTGTACTTTACCACCAAACCCTCTCTTTTGATGGACTTACTTATCCCAGTAAATAGCCATCCCTTCCCATCCTTCCTTATCTTTAGGCCCTAATGGATTTCTGCACTTTCTCAATCTCCATATCTAGTCCATCAACAAATCCTGTTATCTCTATTTTCAAAAGGTATTCAGAGTATGAGGATTTCTCTCCAGGACCACAGCGACCAACCTAGTCCTACACACACACACACACTCTCTCTCTCTCTCTCACAAGTTGGATGGCTACACGATCCTCTGTCTAACCTCTCTCCTAACCTACAGTGTCATTTATATTGCTTCCAGCTGCTCCTTAAACCTCTCCATTTCCTAATCTACCATAATGGAGAAGCCAAGGCCTTTGTAACAGTTAATGAGGCCCTACCTGATTTGTTTCCCTAATACCGCTTCACCCAAAGTTCATACTGGTTCCACTCACTCCCGCCACCCTGCTGTCCGCCGAACACACAGGCCCTCCTCAGAACCTTTGTACATGTTCTTCCTTCTCCAAGACACCTTCCTTTCTTCAGGTTTTTTTGCTTTGGTTTTGTTTTTTCTTTTTAATTTTTAGTCACAGGGGAAGGAAGGGAGAAAGAGAGGGAGAGAAATATCTATGTGTGGTTGCCTCTTGCGCGCCCCCTACTGGGGACCTGGTCCACAACCCAAGAGTGTGCCCTGACTGGGGAATTGAACCAGCGACCCTTTGGTTCTCAGGCCAACGCTCAATCCACTGAGCTATACCAGCTGGGGACCTTTCTTCAGGTTTCTTATATGCCTTTTCAGAGAGGTCCTCCCAGGATCCACTACATAAAATAGCAACCCATCAAGAGCAAACTTTCTTGAAGAACTACAAGAATATTTGTATGCTTCCCTTCCCTTGATTTTATATTTCCTCTTAGCACCCATCACTACCTGAAATTCTATATTCTAGTTGCAGAGAGAGTAAACAAACAAGCTGACAAATAAAGACAGAGAGTGTCATACAGTTTGCTAAATGTTTCCTCCCTGAGTTTAGCTCACCTGTTTCACAGGGCCCTATGATTAAAGGGATGTTCTCTTTTCACTGCCATGTTCAAAAGCATGGAAGAGCTGACAAGTAATAGGTACACAATAAATTAGTGAACGTTGACTTTAGGTGTATTTTTATCAAAGCGCGTTCCCTTAAATATGTATTATTGTTTTTGAAGATTAAAATCTTAATGTGTACACAGAATGTTCAAACTATTTAGTCTCTGACTGACATAATAGTTCCAGGTAACTTTAATAATAGGACCACTTCCTATAAGAAATACCATCCCTAGATCATGTATGTTGTTGAAAAGAGTGGTTTTTCTGGGGGCCAAGTGATCTAAATCAAAGAAGAGAATATTTAGCAAACTCGTCTATAATTTTCATTTGTGCTCACTAAATACCAGCTAACATTAAACCAAGGGGTGATTTCACTCACATTTCTAATTAAGGGGTTTGTAGGCCTCCATCGATCAGCGGGCCACAATTCTGTGCAAGGCTGAAAGTGATTGCTTATTATTGATCAGCATTTGTCTACTTTTATTGTTTCTTCTCTCTGCACATAGAACTGATATAGTGAAATTAAGGTTTAAAATGGGATAAGATTAAGCAAAGGACTTTTTAAAACCAAACTCTACATTTTGTGGTCTAAGAACTTTAAAAATCTGCCTATAGCTACATTACAAGAGAGGTTTCTGCTGCGGAACTTATATCAATAGATTACTGTCCGATGTGATCTTAACTCTTTGTCTTCTCGCTGTCATGATCATAATTTGACAGAGAATGCTAGGAGGCCAAAGGAACCTTGGTAAGGTTCAAAACATAACCCATGAAGGAGAACACAGAGGGAGACCTTCAGAATGCTACTAAAATGAAATTCTTCTGCATAAGCAAAATAATGAACAACAGGGAAATTAAAAGACAGTGTATATCCACTGGAAATGTTAGGTATATGTTAGCTATCTGTTCCAATCACGTATATATTTTTAAGACTTGTAACATAAGGCCATTACAAGATATATAATAGATACCTGATTGGTACGTTTTAAATCTTTCAATGCCAGCCCAGTTCTATTACTGAGTATAGATAACTCAAGGTTGACCCCAACTTTAATCAAGTATAGTGATTCTCAGCTGGAAAATATGAAAGACCGGTCCTCACTGAGGATTCATCAAATTCCTAGATGAGATTCCCTCGCACCTTTCCTCCTACAGGCCTGATAAAATCACTGACCTTCCACGGCAGAGGTTCCCAAAGTGTCCCTGCACCAGCAGCATCACAGTGACTGTTTACTGTCATGTTAAAAAACTAAGAACACTTGACATGTAATAGGTGCTGAATAGATAACATTACTGAATAAAGGCTACATGTATGTTTGTCAAAGCATGTTTCCTTATATATAAATGATTGATTGTGAAAAATGGGGACTTAGGGCACAGGCAGAATATTCATAATATTCACTGTCTGACTTAATAATGGCAGGTCATTTTAAGAATAGGAACGTGTTCCAACTGGGAACTTGTTGTAAATTCAAGTTCTTGGGCTCTCCCAGGATCCATGAAATCAGAAACTGTGGCTGTGGGTCCCAGCATTCTCTTTTCACAAGCCCTCTAGTTGATCCGGCTGCAGTGTGCTGATGAGTATACGAGATTATCAAACAACTACGAAAAATGTAAGCCATTTCCATTTTAGATCCACATGTCTATTCCTTAAGTGTACCGTGTTGGCTTCAGAATCAAGTGTGCATGGAGGATTAGTGGTTACAGGGTAGTCTAATTACTCCCTCATTGCCTATTGTTTTAAAACTTCCTATTTTCCAGCCAGAGGTTTAATAGTGACACGATGAAACCAATATTTTATTCTTGGCCCAGCCCACCGCAACAGCAGTGTAACTGCCGTGCCCTCTCTCACAACCTCAGATCTCAGACAAATCTCCTTGGCACTTCCCACCCAAAAGACCAAACTTCTTCAATCTCTCCCTGTTTCCACATGCAATTCCTGTTGCCTTCATCTTGGTTTAAATTGTCTTTGCGTGGACAACCTCAGATTAAATGGTCTCTCTTTTCAAAAGCTGTCCCCCCTCTCCAAAGCAATTAGTCATTCTTTCTTCTACGTTCCCACAGCACTTCAATGAAAGGTCATGTTTTATTTTAATTATTCATTATATAATCATTTCCTCCATTAGATGATAATCTCCTAGAGAGGAAGAACCCTTCTGTATTATGCCTTGGTCTATGAACAATACTGTACCTGTCATAGAGTTGTCACTCAATAGATATATGTTAAATGTTGAAAGGTTATTTTAGCAATCATATGCCTCATGGTACCAGAATACCAACACTTCTTCCCAAAATGGAAATAAACCACTATAGCCAATGAGTTTAATAAGTTTTGCTAAAAAGTTAGGTAAGGCCCTAAGACAGAATGAATCAGATAACTAATGCATTTGCCTACCATCTACAGAGAATTTTTTTCCCTAACAACAATCATGCTAATTGGTAAATATTTACATTTCCCAGCTAAATAGCTTGCCACTGAGACTACTCCATATTATGAAGACATAGCAATCAACAATTCCCAATTTTCTCATATGTTAGAACATAGTAGCCTAACAAGCAAAACATGTGAACCTCCTAAAACTACCTAGAATTATTAAGAGCTCAGTAACAGTGGGTTGGTCAAAAACAACCTATTTTTTAAGAAAGGCTGCAACATAAATAAGAAATTATCTCTCTTCCATTGAGGACTGTGAGGCCTATCACAATCCAATTTTCCTTTCACTAACTGAATGATATCCTTTGTTATTTGGGTAGTTTGCAAAGATTAGATTCAGGAAAACATTCAAGGGAACGGTTCTCAGTGGATTAAACCATTAGCAGAATTATCTTGCTTGCAAACACATCATTCTAGAAGTCATCTTAACATCAAGTGTGGATTTTAAGGAGACCACATGTCAATAAAGCAATACTTTGCATTTTTCATTAAATTATTTTAAATAAATATTTAACAACTCTCTTTTTCACCAAGACCCACAAACCCCCTCCCCTCTTACAGCTGTCAGTCTGTTCTCTATATATGAAAAAGGTGAAGGGATTAAGCAAAAACAAAAGAACCCCCCAAAAACAACAATAACAACAAACTCATAGACACAGATAACAGTACAGTGATTACCAGAGGGAAAGGGCAGTGGCACCAGGTAGGAGAGGGTGTAGGAGGGATAAATGGTGATGGAAGGAGACTTAACTTGGGGCGGTGAACACACAGTGCAATATACAGGTGATGTGTTACAGAACTGAACACCTGAAACCTATATAATTTTATCACCCAACGTCACCCAAAAATTTCAATTAAAAATTTCTCTAATACACAATAATTTGTTTAAAATTAGCTGAAATAAAAACAGTAATAAATAAGACATACATAATTTATATGATTATACTGAAAACTAGAGTACTTCACTCACTAAAACCGAGCAGCATGTAGAAGTATTCACATTTATTGTTTTGGAAATCATTCAGAAAGATTCGATTAAAAGCCTTTCTCAACAAAGGTTGAGTTTGGGGGTTACTAACCATTCAAACGTAGGTTAAACTCTCTATTAGCATTGCAAGCATTAAATACCTTCGATTTTCAAGTTTTTAATGTCCTCGAACGCCCTGTCCACGCATAAAACCCGTCAATTTTGCGACATGTGTCCCAAGAAAAATGCAGCATTTGGTAGGTAGAATAGTCACGACAGTAACAGATACAGAAATAGCACGGGTTTGAGAGTCCAGTGTGCTGGGCTCCAGCTTCATTTCTTTCATTTACCTCAAGCAAGCAACCTAGGCTCTCATAGCTCATCTTGAATGTTTACCTCATGAGGCCATTGGAGCAACTTTCCATAAAAATATAACTCTCGATAGCATTATTAACATGAGGATATACAGGAAAAAAAGTTCCTAATCTTCACTATTTCTGACATGAGAATTTCTATTATTTCCTGCAGCAATATTCTTCTTTCTACAACAATCATACCAAATGATTCAAGTGTTACCAAAGCCTTACATGAGCTCCTTATTGTCATCCAGAGATGTGGTTCGCTGCCTTTTATCCTCTTTAGTGATCTAATTCTTCCTGATGCCAATTAGAAGTGAGAAATAGGAAGCCAGGTGCATAGAGTGGTCTGTTCACATCTCTGGTGAACCTTCCATGATACAGGAGCCTGCTCAGTTACTTCTGCAACTCTGTTAAATCAGGCCCCTTGTACAGTAGTAGTTAATGCACGAGTGGGCAAGAGTAGGTTTGCAGTTGTGAGTATGTGAGGCACAGAGTTTATTCTTTAATATTATTTACTAATTCTTGTATTCTTTATTTGGATCCTGTAAACCTACTTTTGCCAGCCTCTGGATATAAATATGTTAGCTCTATATAAATTTAGAACTGACACAGAAGAATGGCATAGACATATGATTACCTCCTTCCCTGAAACAATGTTCTACCACTATGTTCCATTCTCTTCCTTTTATATAACGAGGCCCTTTAATTAACTGTAAACATAACACACTTACTGACTGCATGTGCATGCTGAGGGCATAGACTGGCACAGAGAGTGTAGCACGATAATGAAACGAATAAACGTTCTCCCTGTCCCATCCAAAGAAGGGAGCCATAACCAAGTTCAAGGAAAAAATGAACAGGCATCAGAGGAAAATTGCATAAACATAAAATTCCTTCAACTGAGAAAATATATTACATAATATCAGAAATGGCAACATTTTATGTTTATGTGTTGTTATGTATAAAACTATTAATATATGTTTTCTCTCAAAGTAGACATGGACATATAAGGAAAACGAGACTCGAATAATTAGAATTTTATGTTTACCTTTCTTTCCAAAATGAATTCAAGTGTGGATATGATGATTTTCCCTACGGCTCCGTAAAGAAGCCTGATTTACTGACTCACAATTTTAGTGTTAATTTGCTTTATATGATGCTCATCGTGCTGGCTGAAAGGTAAATTACAATGATTCTTGGGAAAGGTATGTTATATCAGTTAACTCATGGTATTGTTATCTTGAGTCAATCCTGGTTTGTTTCTTTTCCTTAAGATTTTTAAAATTTTTGTTTAGAGAAAGGGGAAAGGGGGGAGAAAGACAGGAAGAGAAACATCGATGTGCGACGGAAACATTCATTGGTTGCCTCTGACACGCCCCCAACTGGGGACCTGGTCAGTGACGCAGGCATGTGCCCTGACTGGGAATTAGAAATGGCGACCTTTTGGTCCACAGGCCGGTTCTCAGTCCACTGAGCTACACCTGCTAGGGCCCGTCCTGGCTTTCTTAGGTATAGGTATATATGTTATGGCAATGAACACAAAAATTTATTATCATATCATGGGCTCTTGTGAAGTTTTTAGACACAACCAATAACACATTTCTACTTCATTTCAGTCCAATATAAAGTATACTGCTTTTGGAAGAATCACACAAAACAGTATAGCAGATGGAAATAAAGATAACTACTAAATCTAGTGTAAGACCATAACTATCATATAACTCATAGGGAGATGGTTTAAAGCTTTCAATTGATCTAGTAGCAAAGTAAATATTTGTCCCCACAGACTGCTTTTCCTTTAAAACAAACATCAAGCAAATTTTATGACAAAATTATTTCCGGTCATGATTTTAGAAGTGTGCTTGCCTTAAACAAGCTTACGTGAACGCACTTGTACGAATGAACAAGATTCTGATCATGTGAATTATATTTGTGATCTTTTTAGGATTATAAAGCAGCTTCAAATTATAGGAATAGAATATTTACCTTGAATTAATCTTTCCTAGTAATGGCTTTGTGTTTATATGGAGGTAAATAACGTTGGCTTATCTTTAGAGAATACATGTGATAAATCACATTCTAATAGAAATTTTTAGAATCGACGCTTAATAGAAGAGCTATTTTAAGAAAGAGATAGGCCCATTTTAAAGTGGTACTGGCAAAGTGAAAAATCAGTTGGATTTACTACAAAGGTACATTTGGCTTCCAATGATGCAAAAGGATAAGACTATATTTAATCACATTTTCCCCCAAAAATACCCCTTACGTAGCATTCCAAAGTAACAAGGAACGACTTTGCTATCTCTATACTTTACAAATACTATGTAAATATGTATGTGTATGCTTCACTGATAAATATGTTAACTTACCAGATTCATTTTTATTGCTGTGTGTTTGCTTTTGTCTCATTTACCACATAGAGAGATGATCACTTTACATTGCTTTATCTCTCTTTTTAAAATCTTCTTCAACACATTCATTTCCCTGATTTTTCCCTTTTTTCCTTATACTTTGGGTATATTTAATTAGCTGTACTACTGACCAGAACGCACTTATTGTATTTATTTCGTGCACTAGTGGTTGTCATTGGGATTACAAAGAAAACACATTCCTGCCTTCAATGTGTTCCCATTGTCTTATTCTGGGTGTCTTGCTCTTTGATGTTCCTTCCTTCAGAGCAGCGATTTTCAACCGGTGTGCCATGAGAATTTTTAAAATATGCAATACCTGACTACTTAGTCAGGAGCACTGACCTCTTTTCCCTTAGGTGGTCACTTAAAAAAAGAATGACAATATAAAGACAGTTGTCTGGTATGAATGAATGAAAATTATACCTATTTTTTTCAGATTGCCAAAAATATATATATATTTTTTGGTGTGCTGCAGAATTTTAGTAATTAGTTCACTTGTGCCACAAGATGAAAAAACTTGAGAACCCCTGCTTTAGAGTCTTTCAGTCTGTAGAGCTTTAATCATAAAGGGTTCCCAATTCATTCAGGCCGAGTACTCACCACCCGCACCCTACTCAGGGCTGTTCCATTGAGCAATTATCCAACAACTTCTAAATGTGTAGGTTCCAAGAGCTAAGGAGATACAACTTAAACTAATTCTGTGTCTCCTACAGGCCTAAAATTCTGCTGAATGCCATGTAGTGATGCAACAAACGTGTCAAATGACGTATTTCATAGTTAGGTCTATCTTTTCGTACCATCGAATGGCCTAATGGAATCAATTAGCTTTCTCTTAATTCTCATTACATCTTCGAAAGTGTATAAATACAATTTAGCCATGTACCTGAAGTCTTGACAAGACAAAATCAGACAACATGGAAAATATATATTTTCAAGTTCCTTAAATGAAAAATCAACACACATACGCACACATAAATTTTATCTCTAAATATTTTTCCTCTGTCTCTATAAACATTTATTTATATTTCTGATACCTAGGGTATTCCCAAATATCAGACTACTTTTTAAAAAATATTTTATTTTTATTTTTAGACACAGGAGAAGGGAGGGAGAAAGAGAGAGAGAGAAACATCAATGTGTGGTGGCCTCTTGCGCTCACCCCACTGTGGACCTGGCCCACGACCCAGGCATGTGCCCTGGCTGGGGAATCGAACCAGCAGCCCTGTGGTTCGCAGGCTGATGCTCAATCCACTGAGCTACACCAGCCAGGGCCAAGTATGAAACTTTTATAGTTGAAAGAATGGTGACTTCCCTGATCTAATTTTAATTGGTTTAGGTAGAAGATTTATAAAATAAATGAAATAAGTGGGAGTTAAATTTGGGGGGAGAGATACTTGGGGAAAAACAGTGAGTGCACTCAAGCATGTGATTATTCCAGTTTTTAAATATGGGCACTCAGTGCTGGCTGGTGTGGCTCAGTTGGCCGGAGCACTGTCCCGTAGACTGAAAGGTTATGGGTTTGATTCCCAGTCAGGGCACATAACCAGGTTGCAGGTTTGAACCCCAGTTGGGGCGTGTAGGAGAAAGCAATCAATCGATGTTTCTCTCTCTCTCCCTACCTCTCTCTCTCTAAAATCAATGAAAAAAAAAAAGTCCTCGGGTAAAGAGAATAATAATAAATAATAATAATAATAATAATAATAATAATAATTTTTAAAAAATATGTGCACTCATAAGGGTTGGGGAAAAATTGCTCTAAGGCAGTGCCAACAATATTCATACAAGATAAGATATCTAACTAAGGTTTGTGTATTAGCGCGTGAATTGTGGTAAATGATACTTGAAAAAGTCAGTGTATAGGGAGGAACGATCTATTCAGATTTCTGGAATGAGAATTCACATTGGGTTTGTCTTTGCCATGGTTACACATCTTATTAAAAGAACTCATTGATTTAATTCAAAGATTCAGAACATTACGTTACATTTATTATTTCAAAAACCTCCTGATAATGCTGATTTGTCTATATATTTCTTTGAAAGGTTATAGCTATTGCCTAGTTGAAAATCCCAAATATAAGAAAATTTTAATGAGGACGGTAGATACAGAAATTAAACTATACACATCCATCTGGTATATATTCTGAGAATTATGAATTCCCATCTGAAATATTTCTGAGTTTCTTTTTCATTTATTCATGTTCATTTGTATTATTATAAGCTATTTTTTAAATTATTTGTACCCTACTTAGTTAAAAATAACTAGAGATTTTACAAATGTACATTCTTTATTAAGGTTCGATAATAGCAATTAATCAATTATTAATTCAGTAAGTCAATACAAATGAAATTCGATCTGTTAAAATTCAGTAACTTAGCTTCTTGTCAATATACTAAAGGGTACCTGGCAAAATTCTGCTGTTAAATACCACAAAGTATGTATAATACTCTAAGACCTTTTGTAACAGTAAAGAGACCACTGTTTAGATTGCATCTCCCAGTGCTGTGGTTGGGATCTACTACCAAGACTTTTACAAAATGAGACAGACCCATGAGTCATTCCTGTGTATTAAGAGTGCCAGGCATTGTGCTAGAATTTTTACATATAGAGACTCTTAATCCTCACAATAGCATGTAAAAATAACCACTTAAGGCCTTGAACACATGGGCCATATTTTACTAGCTTCATATTCTCATCGTCTGGATTTGATTTATTAGATGGGGACTGAATATGTTTGTATACACACATACATGATGGAAAACGAGGAAACTGACTCACAAAGCATGTGGTTTGCCCAAATCCAGAATTATTCCATTTAAATCCAAGTCTTTCTAACCTTGAAATCCACACAAAGCTCCTCATACGGAGCACTTAATGCAAATTTTCAAGGTAAGAATATTTTATTCTATGTTCATATGTAATTATCAAGAGTCATGCTATCAATCATGAGTTGAGTTGCCATTGTAAAATCAATAAATATTATTAAGAGTATGGATTGATGCCTGCAGAAAAAGAGGATAAACTTATCATCTTAAATTATTTGACACATGCTCTAAGTGATCAGGTCAAATATAGTCAAGGCAGCGATAGCAGTTTTTCTTGAACTTGGTAAAGACCAAGAAAGACAAAAAATATTATTATTTCAAAACAATAACAAGCCCTTAGGTCGTCTTTGAACCTGTGACATAGTCTAGCTACTTGATGGAAGACTGCTGTTAATAAGCATCTGATGACTGATATCATATCAAGAACAACCAAAGATACCTGCTGCCAAATGAAATAATTTCTCTTTACCATTTATTCTCTTGCTCCTTCCTTAGTTAAAAGTCAGTGTAATATGCCCAGATTTGAATAGCTAATATAAAATGACACTCTGAAAAGACGATATGGACGTTTAAGTTACACACATATACAGTTCACTTTGAATATTCAGCAACTTACATTACATCTTAAAAAGACAAGTAACAAAATACCCTTACCTTAGAAAATTGTGCATTTATCCATTTTGTGAATGTTTTCTTTTGAACATCTTCTCTTTCATCTACAATGGAAAATAAAAAAAGATTAAGAGCTCAGAAGCAATTCTGAATACATTAATTTTTTATAATCAAAAATAATTATTATGCATTGGCATTATTTTTTATGTTATTAAATTCATTGATAAATGAAATTAAATATGAGCGATATTGGCATGGATATCAAAACTGAAATGAAACCTGAAGAATAACTAATATGGTCAATTCCATACTCATTCAACTGTTATATAAAGGCATTACAGAAAAAATAGTCTCATCTAAATAAATGAGATATTATTTATTTCCCTATAATGAGTAGCTACTCTAGTATAATCAGACGAACTTATTATCTGTCATAGCTTCTGAAAAACTGTTCCTGAGCCTTTCCTCTTAACCCTCACCCCCAATTCACATAGAAATGATTTTTCCCTCCTTTGCAATAGCTACGCGCTCTAACACGGGCCCCTGGCATAGGCTCCTCCCATTCTAGAAGAGGTTTCCTAAAAACAATTAGCAGCATGGCTGTTATCTTTGCATTCCTGAACTTCACACATTGTCTGCAGAGATGAACAGCTAAGTAAATATTTGGTCAATAATTTTGTGAATGCTTTAAAGGAGGGGGACCTTACAAGTACAAAAATTTTAGTACCTCTTTTCATCTAAAAGTCAGGAAATTTCAAATGGAAATGCAAATTATACTCTTCACAGATGACATACAAATACTCCAGGGGAAAAACTCCCAAGGATTTTTTATAACATGAGATTGGGGGAAAAATTATTAAGAAACAGCTTCACAATACTCATACTTCTAAAAATTACCTTTTGATTCCTAACTTAGAAATTAGTATTGAATCAAATGGACAGAAAAATCATTAATCTTGATTTATTAAAATGCTTTTTTGAAGCCAAAGCCTATCTTTGAATTACTATAAATGTAATCATATTAGTCAGTGTTCAATAAATGAGTGCATCTTTGAAAGATTTAAAATGGAGACATTTCACATTTTATTTCTGTGGGTCAAAAGAAACTTTATTGAAATACTCTGACAAAATGAACTTCTTTTCTCTCATACTATTTTTCAGTAGTAAGTTTCCATTGCTTCTCCTAAAACAGACGATATAAAGAATGACTGTTCCCATGAGAAACGTATCTATGCACTAAGATTATCTTTTTATCTTTAAAGCACATTATTAACCCATAAGTAGATACTCTTAAGCAACATAAGAGGTAACAGTGTATAAATAAACCTAAAACTGTTTCCATGGATGAGAAAATTTTAGTCGGCATCACAGAATACTTTCTTCTTATTTAATAGTGTTACTGCCACGAGCCACTACATATGTATATACTAAAATATCCATACAATATAAGATAAATCATAATGGAAGTCTTTCCTTTGCTGATGAGTATGAATAAATAAAAGTAGCTAATAATTGTTTTCAGACCTAATAAGAATAAAACAGAGCATTTCCAATGGTCGAACTGCAACCATTTTCACTGACTGGATGGAGAAAGACTGGTCTGTATATATTTCTCAATGGGGTGTGCGTGAGCACATACTTACATGTATCATTATCTAAAACTGTGCTCTCGATCATGAGTTGAGTTGCATTTGCAAAATAAACGATGTACTGACCTTGTTTGCATCCCACTTATTCTTTCCTACATGTGCATGCATATCCTAGCTATCAGCCATGGGAGAGTAAATGACATTGGAAAGCATTCATTCAGAGGTTTTAATTTATTTGTTTTTATTTTTTAAAAAAAGATTTTGTGTATTTATTCTTAGAGAAAGGGGAAGGGAGGGAGAGAGAAGGGGAGAGGAACAATGATCAATTGGTTTGTACCCTGACCGGGAAGTGAACCAACAAGCTTTCTTATTACGGGATGATGGTGAATCAACTGAGCTGCACCGGTCAGGGCCAGAGGATAAGCACCCTCTGTTCATTGCAGCGTTATTTACAATGGCCAAGATCTGGAAGCAGCCCAAGTGTCCATCAGTAGATGAGTGGATAAAGCAACTATGGGACATTTGCAGAGTGGAATACTCCTCTGCCATAAAAAAAAGGAAGTTTTACCCTTTGCAACAGTATGGATGGACCCGGAGAACATTATGCTAAGTGAAATGAGCCAGTCACACAAAGACAAATACAATATGATTTCATTCATGTGTGGAATCTAATGAACAAACTGAACTAACAAGGAAAATGGGGAGAGACTCATAGATGGACAGCAGATGACAGCTAGCGGTGGGGGTGGTGGAGAAGGTTAAGGGGTAGAGAGATTGAGCAAAAAGCAAAAAGGACTCAGGGACATGGACAACGGTGTGGTGACGGCTAGGGGTGGGGGTATAAGGGGACTAAATGGTAATGGGAAAATACAATAAAGATGAAATTAGAAAAGAAAAGAAGAAACATACCCAACCATCTTCACCAAAAGCTGAGTAGGAGGACATTGGAAAAGATTTGCTCCAGATGCTTTTAAGTGAAAAGTGGGTACTATAGCAATATTTTTATTGTTTTCATTTATATATACAACAAAAAGCAATGTGCAGATAAGGTCTTGAAGGTAAGAGAAAAACCTTGACATTATGTGAGAACTGAACTTTATCATATAAACATCTTCACTAGATGTCTTCTCTAACCTCTTCTGCTTTTAATTCAAGAAAAATGCACTTTGAATAAATTACTTGCTAATGTTTTATTTTGGTATAGTAACATTTATTTTCTTTAACATGATAAATATTCATGCAACTCATTTTATTATTTTTATAAAGTATACAAAATGTAGGAGTGCCTTATTGTTCACAAAGCTGTTTTGCATTCACAGTCAGAATCCACATGTAATTTGCCATTTTATAGGTTAAAGAATATAAGGTTAGAAGGAATAAAGCTATGAAGTGACAGAGACGAACCTGATATAGATTATTAGAATCAAAGTCCATGGTTTTTCTCATTGACCAGTTTATATTGTAATAGCACAGATGGTATAGAATGCCATGAAATAATCAGAGTCACAAAAGCTGAATTTATTACCATATACAAAACAACCATGAATTCAGAGCCTCTATTTTGAATAACCCAGGGCGTTCCTAGATTTTATAAGGCAAAACCTGCATGGATTTATCCAGAATTAAAAGCTGAACCTTCCTTACGATGCTAGATGATGCATTTTTTAATATTTTAAGTGATAATGCTCACATATTTACTAATTGATATTTAGTGTTCAACATTTGCCATATATTAACATTATGGAAATTTCTAACATTCAATGATCACCCAAATTTTGTTTGCGCATTACAATCCCCATGAACCTGTACTTTACATAGCCATGAAAATATTCTGTCTTTCTTTCATTTATTTTATCTTAAATATCACATTCTTTTGTTTCCTACCAGAGATTCCACCATAATGAATATCTTCATGCATTCTCTTTCAGCTTCTGGTCTATAACTGCCTTTGGATAAATTACTGGGTTAACATTATGGGAACTTTTATGGCTTTTACTAAATATTGTCATATTGCTTTCCCAATGGTCACACCAATTTTTAGTGGTACCAGAAAGAATGAGGTTATGCAGTTCATAGGAGCTTTTGTTGCTTTTGTTTTTAAACTGATTGTTTCTTTATTCCATATAAGGAAATAGTTGATGCTTGTTTCAGTTTCTAACTCATAACTAATGAAGTAGAACATGTTCCATACATGTATTTATTTTTCATGTTTCTATTTTTATCAAAATACTTATTTGTACCCCCTGCTCCTATATCTACTAAGTATTTGAAATTTTAAAATTAATTGGAATGAGATCATAAATCAATCATTCTTAAATATTACAAGATGTGGACTCCATTTGATTACCTGATAAAATAGCGATCCTACTCTACGGAAAAACACTGTCTATACATACTAACATACAGTTTCACAGGGTTCACTGACTTTCCTACAGAAGGTTTCTGTTACCATAAAATCTAAGGTAAGAATCACTATTGTAAATGAAGTTATTACTCTTAGTCAGTGAATGAGTATCTGTTCCCAAGTGATCATATTCCTTTTAATATTCATTTCATTTTTTTAGTGCTAATAGTTTTATACTTTTATATATTTAAATCTATCCATTTCTGTTGTTATTTCTCATATTACTTAACAGTTGATCATTTTAAGCATGATCAATTCTATAAATATCCATAGCTAATCTAAACTTGATGTATACAAACATACATCTATAAACTGTTACAGAGTTCATGGAGGTTATTTCAATCTCTGAAGAAAATGTATGTTATTATAGACACACATTCTATAGTGAGAGCCATTAATGTGAAATTAGCAACAAAGAGAATGAGAAAAGAATAAACTAAAATCTGTTTTTACTAGGAAGTGATTACCTATATACTCCCGTTTAGTCATTTCAAGTAGCACATATTCCATTTCATTTTCTCTAGGGCTTGTTTATAACTGATTTTCTTTTACTAATAAAATATGCCTGGGTATATTAATGTGAGAGGCAAGGAAGAAAGTCTCTTCTAGAAAAATTTACTTGGAAACTGTGCCCTGGAGGTACCGAGGAGTGAAGAAGTACTACTTCATAAATTGCAAAAACTGACCAACATTGTATTTTATTCTCTCTATGGGGAAAAGCCACATAAAATTAGTTTTCTACCATGACATGAAAATTGTATTTTATCTCAGAATTAATTAACCCTTTCTAATAAAACCATTTTTATTCATTAAATCTGGCCCTTCATATTTTCTTAGTGCAATGACCTTTGGCCCTGTTATTGACTTTTATGTGCCTGAGACCTTCATTCCCCTACAACTGTGGGCTAATTGTCATGTTCATGAATCACCACAGTGAGTTATTGCACAAAAATAATACTGGGCAAATAGAGCACATTGAATCAAGGGAACTGGCTTCCAGTTTTAGTGCAGAACTTTTTAGAATTGTGGCCTTAAAATCACGAGGCCTCACTCTGTTTATCTGTGGAATGAGGGTATTAATTGCGTTTTAATTCACAGAGCTGTTAAGATATAATGAGATCATTTCCTGGCTGGTGCAGTTCATTGCATTGAGCGCCTGCCTGCGAACCAAAGGGTTGCTGGTTCGATTCCCCACTCAGGGTACATGCCTGGGTTGCGGGCCAGGTTCCTAGTAGGGGGAGTGCGAGAGGCAACCACACATTGATGTTTCTCTCCCTCTCTCCCTGTGTCTAAAAATAAAATAAATTATAAAAATTAAAAAAAAGAATTAGATCATTTATTTACGCAGTAATTTATAGAATAATTCTTTATAGAATGCTTAGTGTGTGCTGGTCCTACACTAGTTATTGAGAAGATAAACAAGACCCAGTCTTTACCACAGAGAAAAGGATATGTAGACCCAAGGCTGTTAAGGAAGACATTTTCTGGAAGGTGATGGCTAGGCTGAGAAAAAAAGATAAGCAAAAATAAGGAAAGAAAAAGGTGAAAAGGGAAAGATGCACCTTTCTGGGGAACCAGCAAGCGCAAAGCCAGGGAGATAACAAACCAAAAGAGCGTGGCCTGATGTGCAATTCAATTTTGCTGCCCTCTAAAATGTGAGAAAGGGAGTAGGATGGGACGGAATTCCAATGGGAGCTGGCAGTGAGGGCATGCAGAGTTGGCATGAGACGGCCTCTTATACGCTATCAGCTAAGGCGAGAGAAGGAAAGCATGACAAAAAAAAAAATCCAAGCTAGTTCTGTGAACACCAAGAATTATCTTCAAGACACAGGGCAGTCAATCATAATCTGGGCCAGGAAAACATTTTTGAAGAATACTATTTCCTTGGGTACTGGTTAATATGTTAATTGGAGATCCTCTTCACTTAAGTGACTCAGCAAATGCAAGTTTAGGAACAGAGAGAAATAGTACAGTTGATGACAGTTTAGAAATACACCCAGTAAAGGAATATAAAGGGACACAACTCTATTTCACCTAAAAAGAGGACGATTAAGTAATACGGGAGAGCCATGAGGGTCAGTTTATTTTGTGCTTCCACCAAAAAATGAGAAACAGGGAAGATTAATGGTAAACATTAGGTAAGGTGATGTGATACCCCAGGACATTACAAAGAAAGGCCCCAAACGCGGGCCTTATTTAGAAAATGGATTTACCATGTTATTAATGCTACAAAATGGCAATGCAAAGTAGAAGAGAGCAGAAAGGAAAATGGCATGAAAAATGCTTTCCATTAAATCTGAGTAATAGCTTTTGATCATAGGATTATAGGATGCTAGGGCCGAAGGTGACATTTGTGGTCATTTTATAATGAGGAGTTCTAAAATAATTAAATTACGAGACAAAAGAAGAGAAAAACAGTTAGTGGCAAAGATGTTTCTTTATTTCCCACTCTCTCTACAATCAATGTAATGCGGTTTTCACTGCTCATCATCCCACAATCGTTTTTTTCTTCATGACATCACCTGTATCCTTTCTCATTTCCAAGACAGCGACTGTCTGGATTGTAAGTGCGATCCCAGCCCTTAGCATAGAATGTGTTCCATAGCAGTGCTCAATTCAGGCAGTTTAAGTTAATGAAGACAAAATTTCCTTTCCAGACCTCTTCGCATTTTCCTTCTCTGCAGACATTAATTCCATTACCCAGCAGTGGACAGAATAATGGTCCTCCAAAGACATTCATGCCCTGATCAGCAGAATCTGTGAACAAGTTTTCTTAAAACTTCTTTGTGTTAAAATAATTACATTTAAGTTGTTTTCAAAACTCTTCGTTATGGTAAAGAGAACGAAGGTTGCAGATTGAATTAGATTTTCTAATCAGCTAATTCGGGATAGGGACATTATTCTGAGTTATTCTGGGGGGCCCAGTGTAATCGAAAGGGTCCTTAAAGGGGGAAAAGGGTAGCATAAGAGGGAGAGAACCAAAGAGTCAGCAAGCAGCATGAGAAGGACTTGGCCCAATGTCGCTGGATTTGAAGATGGAGGACGAGAGTTTTGAGCCAAACAGTGTGGGCAGCCCGTACAAAATAGAAAAGACAAGGAAACGGATTCTCCCCTGAAGCTGCCAGAAGGCATACAGCTCTGTTGGCTCCTTACTTTTAGCCCACTGGGGCCGATTTCAGACTCTGGACGTGAAGAGCTGTTAGATGATAAATCTGTGTCGTTTTAGGCCACTAAATTTATGGTAATTTTTATAGCATCCATAAGAAACTAATACATAAAACTTCCCTATTTAAGACTGTTAAGACTTAAAAAAGCATGCAGTTACTTACTAGATGGTAGAAATACAACTCTGTAAAAGATAAAGTTCCTACCCTTTCATTCTTGTAGCATAGTGAGAGAAATGTACATACAAAAAGAATAGATGGTAGATCTACAGGTAAGTTTCCCAGGTAAAGAAAATGCAGGGTTTTGTCATCAGCATAGAGCAAGGAAACTAACTTGGCAAATCCAATGCTTCCCTTGACGAAGTGACATCTCATCTGAGTTCTGAAAATTGAGAGCATAGAGGCAGACAAGGTGGAAAAAAGGTGCCTTTCAAGGGCAAGCGCAACTATCAGGAAGAGAGAGAAAGAGCATGGTCCTAGGAAGGCACTAGAGAAGGAGGAGGACTAAAGTGGCAGAAATGACTCTAGGAAAAAGAGAAATCATCACTAGCCAAATTACGAAGACCCTTAAACGTTTGCCAGAAGGCACTTAGAAACCAAAGCAGAATTTTAAGTAGGGCAATGGCAATATAGGTTTCCATTTTAGAAATGAATTTTACAGCATGGAGAATATAGTGAGAGAGTCAAGACTGGAAACAAGAAGACCGCTTAGCCGGTTATAAACTCTAATCCATGTGAGAAGTGATGGTGGCCTCTATTGGTGAATGACAGTAGGACTGAAGACAAATACATACAAGCAAGATATATTCAATAGATATTACTAGTAAGAATGAGGTATTAACTAAATGTAGAGGTAGGGGACTGGGGGGAGGTACAACCAATGAGACTACTCAAACTGGAGTCCAGATATCCCAGGAAGAAGAATCTCTGGGTCTATATATATAAGGGCGGTATGGGAAGAATTGGGAAATATTGAGTTTGGAGTGTTTTGGGACAAGAAGAAGGATATGTGTAGTAGGTAGTTGGATAGAGAAACCCAAAGAACAAGAGATAAATCTGAGTTGAAAATAAAGATTTAAGCGATACAAGCCAATTGGCACGTAGTAAAGGAAACCCCCATAGTGAATGATATTACTAGAAAGTGGACGCAAGCTTTCTGATCTGAAATATCACTGCTTCCTGGTTATCCTTCAGACACAAAGGCTGTTCCTAATCTGTTTCACTGACTTATTTGCCATTCACCCTGGAAATATTGGCATTCTCCCAGGGTCTATCTATTCTTCATCTCTTCTTGTCTTGGTCTACGATGTTTATTCTTCCTAGGCAAAGTGACTCCCTCCTCCACTCTAACCACCATTATATATTGATACTGATGATACCTGAATCTATATTTTTCATCTTGATCAATGTCCTGAGTTTCACAGTGACACCGCTAACTCTAGTTAATACCTCCACCTAGATGTCCTGCGGGTACCTTAACAGTATCATTCATCTTCCCAAATAAATTCAGGTATTGTACTCCCCCTGTCAATTAATGGCATCATCATTCATCTGGTAAGTAAATAAGTAACCCTGGAGTCATTATTTAAGTCTGAGAAATGCTTGTCCTGAGGTTAAAGCCGGATTATTTAGAATGGCATATGAGGGACTTCACAATTTGACTCGACATACTTTTCTAAACTTAATATCCATCATGACTATTGGAACTCACACATATCCCCTGACCCCTCTACACACATGCCTACCAGGTCTACCCTAGACACCCAAGTCAAATGTCTTCCTGAACACACTTTATTTTCAAGATCAGGTTCAAATATCGGACTTGTATAATCACTCTTCTGCCCTTGGCAGAACTCAGCCATTAATTCTTCTGGGAAACACATCCATTTTAGTATTTTTAAAATTGTATCATTATTATATGTGGGGGTGTACATGCACACATGCGTACAAACACGTTACTCTCTTTTATAAAGCAGTCCACATGCCACCCATCACCCCTCAATGTGACCACACTTAGATGGCAAGACTACTGTGTCTTTGTAACTTCTGTATACCCAGTATGGTATATTCAAGCAGAAAGAGGTACTTAATAAGAATTGGTTGAGTAAATCAAATGATTAATCAATACCACAATTAAATCTGAGACCTAATGAGTCCCAGGCCAATGCCTTTTCTCTCCACCTCACCATGCTGCTCAAACTGCTCTGTTAATTATCAACCTTCCGTCTTTATCACCAATTCACTTCTTTGAAAATCCATTGAGCACCCACCAGGTATTAAATCACTTTTTAATATTTTTCTCCCATAATTTGGCCTTGGGACTGAGGTATTTATTTTCATGACTACATGGAAAAAAATACAGAGAATATTTCTTGCAAAAAATCTGCCTTGATTTTTCTGGGTAAATTACACTCTGGAACATGATGAAATTGCCCTTTACTTCATCTTTCATGACTGTCATGGCTCCTAACACAATGTACAATAATAAAATGCTACAATGACCCACCTGACTCTTTACCTCCCCTGTAAATGTTGCTTCTTCCTCATGTGAGTCAATTGCTTGTTATTGTAGGGAGTCGATAGACCCAGAAAATAATTTGAACAGTCCTGACAGCTCATACTGGATAAAAGTTCTCTCCCATTGCCTGCTACTTCATCATAGAATCTATGCTATATTTGCAAATTGGAGTTGTGGCTGGAAGCTTATGTAATCACATAATTGCATATTCATAAAAATAAAACCATATATATTGAAAATACAATGCGAGAGTTATAGAACTATTTTTATGTATGCTATAGAAGTTAGCATGAAATATAGCATCGCAACACTGAGGTAGAAGTGTCACATTAAAATGGAAGAGAAATCAGAACTGCCAGAGTGTACTGAAAAGGTCCTCGGTGGCAAGCTGGAAGGCAGAGTGTCATGTGGTAGATGGCACAAATGGGTCATTCTTGTGCCCTTCAGATTCCGTTCCGACATCAGGAATATGTATCAGATACAGTATGGATCAGTGGTTAAACACATTCACTCTAGCGTCAAACAGCGTGGGTTCAAACCCCAGCTCCACTACTCACTAGCTCTATGACTTTCGGCAAGTCGCTTAACCTCTCTGTGTCTCATTGTATCCTGAGACTGAAAAAGAAATGGTACAGAACTGTGAATACTAAAAGGGACAGACTTATGATACATACTAATACTGAAGAACTTAAGGAGAAAATATAGAGAGAAAATCTATAAACATTTTTTCTTGGATATACCAGCACTTCCTATGAGCTATCTGTATCAATTGAATTATCTTGTAAAACAGACACAATTTCTAGGTGGCAGTCATATTAAGAATTAGAAAGTTGGTGTTTTTTTTTTAGTATTTATAAATGTACAGCAATTAGACTTTTCTTGATTTGAAAGATAAAGGAAAAATATGAAACGCTATAATAAATTATCCTTCCTCATGCCAAGAACAATGAAATCTGTGCACAGCAATGATGGGAATAATGGATATTTCTGTTGTGCATTATAAGTTACAAAGTGATTTCAAATGTATCATTTTGTTTAAACATGAATATGTGGGTGTGTACTTCTTATGGGTAAAAATAATTTACTATTAATTAGCATGCAGACTTGAAATATACCTTTGTGGTGTGTCATAAAGAAGATCACTTATTTTACTGAAAAATAATAGACATGGACTGACTACGGTAGGATAAATCAAAATAAGGTGAAGGCCTCTGATATAATTCAGAGGTGAAATTAAGTACTTGGATCTGTGCTAGAACTGTTAACTAGCTATCTGTTTCCATACCTCGATCTAGTTAATTTTATTTTTGAAATATTCAATTTCCCTACTTAAAAAATAAATACAAGATTATTCTGTGGCACATATTTACCTGTCTTATTGGATTATAAAATAGTTCTTTTCAATTAAAAAGGAAAGCCATCAGCCAAAGTGCACAACAGCCATTCCCAAATGTTTGTGCCAATGAGATCCTTTATAAGCAGACAACAGCTAAAACACAGAGTCCTTTTGGGGTGTATTCTAAAGGGATATTTAAATCATGAGATATATTTGTCAGACTTGCACTATGGAGTAAAGGGTGAAAAAAATGGTGTCGTAGATGCAGCGAATGCCTCTTACTTTATTTCCTAGGCCTATCTGCAGGGACAGCCCAGAAGGGACAGATTTAATTCTCCCAACGTGCAATCCTCAGTTAAAGAGAGACAGGAAAAGCCCAGGGGAACAACTGTTGGGCATGTTCTCGAAGGCTCCGCAAGGGTCACAGGACATACTGATCTCAGAATGACCCACAGTAGTACCTCTATTGTTTTTTCTCCCTTCCCTCCTCTTTTCCTGTATCCCCCATTATGCCTCTGTGGATCACTTCCCAAAAGAGCTACCTGCACCAATTCTCGTCTGAGTCAGTTTTTGGAGTAATTCAAACTAACCCATATGGCTACCAGGCCCAAGTTACTTGACTTGATCTTGTATTAGTTAGCCTTAGGTGACTCTTAAGTGACACCAAGCCTCAGTTTTCGAGTCATGAAAAATGGAAATGATCACAGTAACAAACTCCTAGTTTTGTTTTGGTGGGGCATCCTGCAAAGCATCGGGTATGGTCTTAAACAAGGACATAGTACAAAATAAAAAGAGTTGATATAGATAATTATTATTCCTAACTATAGATGGAATTGCATTAAAATTTCCAGGCGGGTTGGTAACATGCATTATTCGCTTATGATTCATTCACCTCTCTGCTTGTTTGCCCTGAATCACCCTAAGTGGATTTGACTTCCCACCTCATTGACGTGGGGCTACATCACATGACTTGCCTTGACCAATGAAATACGAGTAATCATCACTGTGTTAGCTCTGAGCTAGGGACTTAATAATTGTGATGTATTTTCACTCCTCTTGGTTCTTCCTCCCTTTGCCAGTAGAAGATCATTCCTCAAGTAGACTAGATTCCCCCCAAAAGAGATACATGTGTGGGACTGGCCTGGACCTAATACAAACATTGAGGCAGACACAGGAATAAGAAATAAATGTTATTGCAAATCACAGATATTTAGATTTTTTTAAAGAGCATTCGCCTAGAATAAGGCTAATATAGCAGGTAAATAGTAAATGTGTCCTATAGAATTAGATACAATGAGTTGACTTTATGTAGCAACTTCATTTAAAATTCCATTGTTTGAACTTAAATTTAATAGAAATTGATGTATAGATCTAAAACGAGGTATTAAAAACTCTCTGAAAGTTTTCCATTTAGAATATATTATCTTTTCCATATTGGTATTTCTTCTCACCATGCCATTCACAATTTCAACATTAAAGCGAGCATGCCTTTCTTATAGACAGCCAAGTTATTACCATAGACTAAAATCAATCTAGAAGGTGCTTTCAGGGGAGAGCATGTTCTAAGGAAATTCAGTCAATTATTGTAACAGCAATAGTCAGTACTGAGACTGCTCATTTATACCTTGTGCTAAATACAGAAAGCACTTAAAACAGAAATAAAGTTGGAGAGGGATCATTCCTTCCCTCTTCACCCAATAAGGAAGTCTTAAGCCAGTGTTTGTGCAAGATCAAGCCAAGAACTATAAATATAATAAAGGCCAAACATTTTCCAGCATAAACAGGGGAAATTTTGCAGTCAGCGAAAAAGAGCATTAGAATGTGTCTTTTAGGAGACAGATTTCAGAAAATTATTACAGATAATCCAAAAGAAGTCCTGGGAGCTAATCAAAGGAGCAGACAGTTTGGAGAGTTAATCAAGTGCCAATGCTAAGAGATGATCCAAGTGGCAGAGCAGAGAGTACAGAGTCCCACAATCAATTTTTATTCAGCTCGAGGTTGCTAATACTGATGATAAGTGGTTACTGACAGCTTCTTCCAAGATTCCTAATGAAAGATTTCTCTCTTTTTTTTCAAGTTTATTATGCCTTTGGATAAAAAATGTATTTATTTCTTTTCTAAGATCTGTGATAGGACTATACTAAGAATACTTTTCTAGGTGCACAACGGCAATGAATAAATTCAATCTGGATTGTGACTAATAATTTAAATTGATGTGAATTTAGGTTAGCATGCAAATTAAGTAATTGGAAAAAGTTCCCAAATTAACGTGTTTGTTTGCACTTAAGTGTAATTGTGTTGAACTTGCAAAGGGAAATATAACTTAGAATTATAAAAGATTTGAAAAGCTGGATTCTGACAAACAACATATTTAACAAACGGTAGATGAATTTGAGGTTTTAAAGGGATTTGCTGAGTCAAAAAAAGAGCTTTTCTTAACTAGCGTTTTCTTCATCTCATGTTTACAAATACTAAATTCTAGTCATTATGAAAGAAATGAAACTGGCAAATGGCTTTCCACTATGACAATGTCTGAACTTTGAACAGTTTTATATCTGTGTGTGTGAGATTTTGTATTTTCATATTTAGATTTTCATGAATGGTAGCACCCTGCAAACATTGCCCACTGATTACAGAACGTTCGATGACTGTGAAGCAGAACCTCCAAATGTTCCAAAGTTTGCAAATTGAGGACATTAGCATTCCCCAATTTTAAGAGTTCTTTCATTATGCTGCTTCTACTTAACAGATCAGAAAGGAATAGCTCTTCCAAGTTACAATAACCTAGAGATTTTTGCTGTTAGTCAAACTATCTGAATGTGAATGGTAGCACTGCTACCCATCAGCAGCGCACCTCCGGTTTCTCGCCTAAAATAATAACAACGGTGCTGATGTAGCAGAGTGGTGAGCCATGAATGAACGTCCCCACTGCTAACTAGCTCTGTGGACTTCAGTGAAAATAATTTCATTATATGGAATTCAATTTCCTCAATTCTAAAACAAACAAGAGTTTGAAATTGATCATCTCTATGTGTCTCTCCAGACCCAAAATTTTATCACCTGATTCTTTTCCTTTTTCAGATTCTATTTATTTATTTATTCAGAGAGGGGGGAAGAGAGGAAGAGAAACATCAATGTGCGGTTGCCTCTCATGCACTCCCTACTGGGGACCTGGTCTACAACCCAGGCATGTGCCCTGACTGGGAATTGAACCGGTGACCCTTTGGTTCACAGGCCGGTGCTCAATCCACTGAGCCACACCAGCCAGGGCTATCATCTGATTCTTTAAGCTGCTGTTTTTCTCAGGAGACACATAGCTCTGGAGCCATATGACCTGGATTCGAAGGGTGGCCCAGCTACTCCCCTAGCTGGGTTTCCTTAAGTTAGTTATAGAACTTCACCCTTTAGTTTCCTCATCTCTTAAAAAAAAGAGCTATAAAAATAATAGATATCTCTTAGCATTGTTGTGATGATTAAATGAGCCATTAGCTTTAAAGAGCATAAAAATTCTCTGGCCCAAAATAAGTAAACATTGTTATTCTTATCCTGAGATCCAAGGATTCTGAATATGACTATAGGGCGAATTCTTAAAATTGTGAGCAAAATTTGATCATTGTACACAAAGGGGTCTCTGCAGTCTTCAGTAGATTCCCAGAGGGACACATGGTTTGAAAAATGTCCTCTGGCTCTTATTCCCATTAATAATCCATGTTTTATTCTTTTTCATGAACATAGGCATTAATGGCAACAGACCAACTTGTATTATTTTTCCTCAACTTGGCTTTGTCAATGCTTATTTAAGGAACGTTCTGCGCTGTTTTTCTCTCCCTAATACATCATTCTTTTTATGGATCTACACATAGTAACTGGGTTGAAATGGAGTGTAGTTATCCAGGCTTCTGCTACACTCCTTAACCAGCCAAAGAAATAGTGGGTTTTCTTCATATTCCCTTAGATAATTACTCTTCAGTCATCTAGGTTTAAACACTTACTTTTTTATTACTTTTTTTACGCCTAAGCATACATAAATGTGACTTTTCTTACAACTCATTTTGTTGCAAAGTCCCTTCTGAGAAGAACACAGCTTCTTTTGTAATATTTCATGATGCTAAGTATTGACATAATGCAGTACAGCAATTGAGATGGCAAGATTTGTCTGTTAACTATTTCAGACATTTATGCTTAATTTGCCATGTATCTTTATTGCACACTTTTCTCTAGTTAAAACAGCCCATGTCAATGAAGGAATCGTTTAACTGATCATTTTCACAGCATATAAAAAGGCACCATGACATACAAAGAACAAATCACTCTTCACTGCACAGAGAGATACGGTGAATTCACAGCTTGGAAACCAGTACTTGCAAAGCACAGTATGAAACTGAAAATAAACTCCAGGCAGAGATCAGTAGAAAAAAAACTGATAATGGCTAAAACAAGAGCCTGGTAAATTCATAATGAAAAGAGAAAAGGTGTATGTTAATTAAAACACAAAATTTGGACAGATATCCATAGATTGGGAAATAAAATTCAAGATCAAGAAATGTCTTCAAAGCTGAAAAGTAGTCTGAACAAAGTACTTTCAATTTTCTGGATAAATTAACTGAAGAGTCAAAGTTTAAAAAAAGACTAAAATTAACCTGGTATTTTAGGATAAAGTTGACTAAAAAGGGAGAGTGGGAGAGCAAGAGGGAGGGATGGGCATTTTTGACCCTGATGTTTAATACAATACCAAGGTCAATTAATTCATTAACTAAATTTGTATATTATTCAAATTTTAGAAACTAGAGGAAACTAGAGGAAAAAAAAGCTCTAGGATTGCTCGGTGAAATAAACCAGGTGGTGAAAGACAAATACCATATGATCTCTCCTATAAGTGGAACCTAATCAACAAAACAAACAAGCAAACAAAATGGAACCAGAGACATTGAAATAAAGACCAAA
>PVJD01013039.1:0-36372 GCA_004026545.1 Mormoops blainvillei | reverse complement strand
TGAGCTACCCTGGCTACTCACAGTGTGGCTCTCAGAGCAGCGACATGATATTCCCAGGGAGCTCATGTCTACCTCAAGCATACTGAATGGGAATCTACGTTCTTACACCATCCCAAGTACATATTTGTATCAGAAGCATTGCGCACTCTGGTCTGTCATGGTGTTCTCTTGCCATCTAGTTAAGAAGAAAAACCAAAGTGGTTCAAAGCGCCAGTACGGCCTGTGTGATCTGCCCCCACCCCCTTACGTCTCTCATATCATCCCCTACAACACTCCCTTTTGCTTTCTCTACTCCAGACACTCTGGCCTCCTTGCTGTTCCTAGAGCTTCCTGGGTACACTCCTGCCCCAGGCCCTTTGCACTGGCTGTTCAGGCTGGAATACTTTCCCCCAGATATCCACATGACTGCTTCCTGATCACCTTCGTGAGGCCAAACCTGGTCACCCTATCGAAGACTGCCAAACATCACCCCCCAGGCCCAGATTCCCTAATTAAAGTTTGACCTTTCCCTAATTAAAGTTTTTCTAGAACTTACTGACTAGGATGTTAGCTTCCTGCACTGGGATGCAAGTTCCATGACAAAAATCTTTGGTTTTACTTTACTTTTTAAAGTTCACTGCTATACCCCCAATTCTTAGAAGAGGGTCTGGGACATGGTATGAATGAGTTCTCTTAACCTGCCAGTCTAGTAACCAGGAAGTCAAGAAGAAAAGTCAAGTTCCTTGAGCATAGTGGCTTCTACTGATCCCTGTCTCTCATTTTCTTTCTTACTCAACCGATTTTTAGTTACAGACATAATTAGAATGATACAGAAAAGTATAAAATAAATATAATACAATAAATATAAAATAAATATAAATAAAATAAATATCACACCCTCCTTCCCAAATGGCTCCCTCACTTTCACTTTCCAGAAGCCCCTATTGTCAAGATTTTCTGTTTTAAATTTTTATGGTGGCTATCACAGAACCCCAGATAATTTGCTTATACCTTTGTTTCCTGACTTATCAATGATAGGAGAATAAAGAATTTATTACATCTATAATGCTGCCTACTTTTCCTAACCAGTTTTTATTAGCTATATTTTTATTAGGTATATTATTTTAATTCCCCTATGATATAGTTTATAACTTCAAGTACAACAGTAAAACCTTCGTTTCTGGATTTATCAAATTCAGACCAATCCTACTGGTTCTCTGCTCTGATAGATAAGAAGACCGGCCTACTCTCATTTCTTTATTAGACTTTTTTTTTTTTACATCATCAAGGTTTATAATATTTACATTCTGTTGCCTAATAGCATTTCAACTACAGATTGCTTCTAGGAATAAAAAGCTCATTTAAAAATCCATCACAATATGTTAATTATTTAAATATTGTTCACTTTTAAACCAACAGTGATTGGCTTTATAGAGAAGGAATGTAATCCAACGTCATTAAATCTTTGAAGCTTAAAGAAAACTCACTTAAGCATCAATATCTAAGGCATCTCATATTTTCTTTCCAAACTTCCTTTTCTTTAGGTCATTCTCAGCTAACCCTGTTTCTGGCATTTCAGGTCACTTTATTTCTTCAGGTCCCTGTTCATTTTTCTGGAAGCTGTTTTTTTTTCTTTTTTTCTTTTTCTTTTGACATCTACTCAAAGCCCCAACACATTTCTATTTGCCCTCCTACTTAATTGACAGTTCAGCTGATATAGGTTCAAAGTCTTTGCTTCTCAGAACTGGAAGCAGAGCTCTTCCTTCACTGGCATGAGACCTGAGCCCTCCAAGAAAGAAAGTGGCATGAGAATGACCTGGGAAGAAAGGAAAGGGCAGAAAATAGAGGCCCCATGCTGAGAAGCGCTTTGTTTAAGGCTCTGCTACCACTATCCTGAAATTCTTAATAATCTGTGATCATGAATCCCCACATTTTCATTTTCATTGAGCCCTGCAAACTGTGAAGCTGGCCCTAGAAGACATTCAAGCATCCAGCGATGTCGATAAGTCCGAAGTCACACTGATTCTTATTTCTTGGTAGGTAACGTGCTCTCTCTCTGGAAACTTTCAATATACATATACATTATATTTTTATCTGAATTTCATTCTGGATTTTCAGAAGGTGCACTTAGCTGTGGGTCTTATTACATTGCTCTGGTTTGATCTTCAGTGGGCCCTTTCATTCTGAAATCATTCATTTCATTCTTTAAAAAAAATAATTAATTCATTTTTAGAGAGAGGGGAAGGAAGAGAGAGAGAGAGAGAGAAACTTCGATGTGTGAGAGAAACATCAATCAGTTACCTTTTGTACGCGCCCCAACCAGGAATTGAACCCGCAGCCTAGGTATGTGCCCTGACTGAGAATTAAAGCTGCGAGCCTTGGGGACAAGGCTCCACCAACTGAGCACACTGGTCAGGGCTCATTTCATTCTTAAGCTTAGGGTATTTTTCCTTTCTGATTTGTTTCCTTTCTCTATTTTCTTTCCTTGTAGAATTTCAATTTGATGGATATTGAACTTCCTTTATTTTCTGTCTCAGTTTTCCTCATGTATATTTTATCTCCTTACGTTCTTGCATAACGTTCTGGGAGATGTCTTTAGGTTTATCTTCTAGATCACTAATTCAGCCTGTAGCTTTGTTCATCCATTATTCCACTCAATCACTTTTTTTTCTCTTCCTTTGGCAGCCACACATTTTAGGTTCCTCAGACTCTGTGAGGAAATACGAAGGAGCTATAAAGGCTCCTTTTCCCTAGCAGCTCGCTCTTCTTGCTTGAAAGTTCCCCTCAAGTTTCTCTGAGGCTGTGGATTAGAATGAAGAAAAAAGTATATTTTTCTTAGGTTCCTGAATTAGGCTTCCTTTAGGGTGACTTGTTTCTTTTTGCGTTTGTTTTTCATTTTAGTCCTTCTATGCTGTTGGTTTTCCTCACATGCCTCCTTGTCTCTTCGCATTTGTAATATACATCCTATTTATTACTAAGTAGCTGGTGTGGGCTTTTGCTGCAGTTTATTGACAGTTCTTCCCTGAATGGGACCCCAGATTGTGGGGGGAGCGTTCCCATTCAGGAAAATGGCATGTCCACTTACTTTTATCTTTATACTTTTTAAGAACATATTACGGTTTTCTTTTTAGTTTTTATTGTTCACACTGTTGCAGATGTCCCCATTTCCCCCTTTGCCCGCCTCCGCCCGGCCTCCCCAGCCCTTCCCTCTGGCCATCACCACACTGTCATCTTGTGTCTGTGGGTCTTGCCTGTACGTTCTGATTGTGGTTTGGGAAAGTGGCTGAGGCGTGTTTGCCAGCCTTCTCCGCGTCAGGCGCGTGGGCAGCAGGCAGGCAGGTTGGGAAACTTCTCCATTATTAAAGTGAGAGGGCTTTATTCTAGGAGAATAGCAGCTTAGTGAGTATTTCTGTCCTTGCCTTTTGCTCCTTCTCTTCCTTCCTCTTCCTGGCATCTGCTGTGTAGGCCTGAGTTACCTTAAGCTCTGCTGAGTTTATTTCTCTCTCAGCCTTCAGCACCCTCATCAGGGGCTCTCCTTAGGCATGCTGCCCAATTTGTTTAGAGACCAGTTTTCTCTTCAGCCTTAATCAGTGGTTCTCAGGGCGTCCCAGACCAGCAGCCTCAGCAGCGCCTGGGAACTTGATAGAGAAATGCAGATTCTCTGCCCCACCCCAGACCTACTGAAACTCTGGGGGTGGGGCTCAGCAACGTGGGTTTTAACAAGCCTGAAAACAAGCCCAGTAGTTGGACAACTATTGGCCGAGGGCAAAGCCACTCTGCCAGCAGCTCTGTTTCTGAGGGGGAGAGGGGGGGTCCACCTGTTCCACAGGGTTCGAAAGTTCTTCAGTGAGTTACCCCAGTGACTGTCCCCTGGCGCACTCCTTTTAAGGGCATTGACTAGAGCTCAAAGCTTCTTGGAAACTTTCTTGGGAGGACCCACGATGACTTTTGGTGCAGTTTTCCATCTTCTTTTTTAATTGATCAAATCCCATCTGCTTAAAAAAAAAAAGTAGCAATTCTGTCATAATAATACAAGGGTATAAGTAATAAATCAAACGGTACGAAATGACTTAACATGAAAAAAGTCCTCTGTTAACCTCACTAAGCCTTTGCCCTCGCCCTCCCCCCATGCCGCCCAAACCCATTCTCGGCTGGCAGCCACTTCGAACTCTTCTAGCTGCTTTTCTGTTATTTAACTCCATGCTTCTAAATGAAGTGCTTATATGACTGCTTCTCAAGTTATCAATTTTGGACATCCCCAATTAACTTCCTGTTATTGTTATTGAGGATTTAACTCGCCTTTCCCCATCGGCCCCCTCTTCTCCTTTTTCCATCTTCTAAGTACAGTTATCTCACAATAAGAAAAAAATTAGCCAGAGTTTACGTAGGATTCACTACCGGACCCTGTAGCATACTCCGACTTTTTCCTTTCTCTTCCAACTTCAGTTTGTCCTAAAGTTAAAATCAACTCATTTTTATTTGCTTATTTTTCTAAGTGCTATTCATTCATTTTCCCCCAAAAGCTCCAATGTGTCTGTCACACTTACTGCTTTTCCCCCCTGATGTTAAAAAGACCATTCCAAGCACTTTATCCTTCTTTCTTAATCCCCGGAGACCTTCCTATTGTCCTGTCCTATGTCCCCCTTTCCTATCTGACAGATTTCTCTCCAGCCCTCTGCTCAGCTACAATCCCGAGGTTCCCCCCACCATTCTCCCATGTTGCGTGAACCTTGGCAGGAAGTACTGAAGCAGCTTAGCATCAAGTCATCCTTCCTTGAATTGTACTTGGAATTCCTGGCCTCTGTCCTAGTCCCTGTGCTTAGGTCATTCTTTCGCTATATGCAAGACAACTTAGGCTGAGTACCTGACTTTGTTCTTGCCAGTCTTCTTGCCCAGGGAAGGTCCCCCTAACCCTGACTTCCAGTCTAGCACAGGGCCCTTGTAGCTGTTCACGGCCTTCCTTGCTGCCAACGGGGGTCTCCCATTCTTGAGTTTATTATCCCCTTCTTGTGTTGCCTTCAGTATCTGAAGGAAAGATGTGAACTGTGAAGTCATGCAGAGCTGGGGTCAAATCTCACCTGCTCCTCTTGCTAGCTGCATAACCGTAGGCAAGTCTTATTTTCCGCATTGGAAAAGTCCAAGGATCGTAATACTACTCGTATTAAGATCGCCGCAGGGATTACATAAAAGAGTGTATACTAAGTATCTATGATAATTCCTGCACACAAATACTCGCTTTATTCCGCATTCTCTACTACCTTGTTCCTGGTCCCACTGCCAGCACCTTTTTTGGCACTGTCATCTGATTTTACTGTTTCCTTTGGACAAACTGACCCTTTTTGCATCTGCGTTGGGTCCGTCTCTCTAGTACCAGTTGCTTCTGCCGTTCCCAAACTCGGCCAACTCTAGAGGGTAAGTCTAGTTTCAAATAGAGAACCTTTCTAGTCTTCCTAATCCTGCTCCAGAAAAGTGGGTCAAATCAATACTTAGTCCTACATGGCAGCTTTTTTTGGCAGAGAGTATTTTCCAGCTCAAAGACATCTTCTGATAAGAGAGATAAAAATTAAATAGCTGTTGAGCAATTTCGCTTTATCATCTGTCAATATTACACCATCTGCCCTAAGCTTCGTGCCTACACCTCCCTTGTCCTTTTTCTTACTCTAAATATAGATTAAAGAGTCCTTTTAGTTGTCCTTAACTTATTTCGGCAAGGCCTAGCACATCCCAGCCTTTCATCTTCCTCGCACCTTTTATATATGTCTGTGCTGCAGTTCTGTATTTGTTCTGGATTGAATGTCCCTTTCTCCAAGTCCTCTGAAAATCTTGGCTGTTCAGGGCACCCTGTGTACCTCCTGGTTAACCCTTTGCTCACTGTTTTTACTCCTGTAAATGATAAATTTCTGAAAAGCAGGAGTCATTTGTACATTTCTTTTAGTTTCTCCATACCATTTAGCATTGTCTTACATTAAATAGACCTCAGTAAAATCTTTTAAAAAAATTTGCTGTTTTTTTTTTGTTTGTTTGTTTGTTTTAGAAAGAGAGAGGAAGGGGGGTAAGCACAAGGGGAGAGGAGGGGAGGGGGCGTGAGATTTTTTGTTCCACTTATTTACGCATTTATTGGTTGATTCTTGTATTGCCCAGACTGCAACCCTGGCATATTGGGATGACCGTCTAACCAACTCAGCTGCCTGGCCAGGGCAGTAAAATTTTGTTAACCCAACTTATTTTTGTTAGTACATGCAAAGGTAATTTTTGCAGTGTGTTTGTTAAAAGCATCTTCAAATCTGTTCTTTCTCAAACATATGGGGATACAAACTTCTTTCCTATAACCGGCCCTAAATGTTAAGGGTAACTCTACATTAATTCCTATTATTAAGTTCTTAAGCAAAAGCGAGCTGGGAAATTGAAACTCTATTTCCTATACTATGAAGAAAGCTATTTGGTGGTATTTTACAGCTTTTATTATTATTATTTTTTGCACTTATAAAACAAAATGGAAACGTCAACCCCTCTTTGGTTTTAATGTTAATTTCTTAATTAGGACCTATAAAGGAATAAATCTGCGGGGCAATAAAATTAAGAGGCAGCTCTCACAATTTAATTAAATCTACAGACTTAATAGGTTCTAAGTTAGTTACCCATAGGCAAAAAAGTTTTATAAGTCAAATATCAGGAATTTAAAGACAATGAACAATGTTTGAACTCATTACAGATATATATAATGCTGCAATTTTCAGGTCACAAAAAACTACTTGTCATTTGGCTTCAATTTCAAAGAGATTCTTTGCATTTTAAAAATATTTGTTTATTGATCACTAGGAGCAACTGCTGATTGCTATTATCAGGAAGGATGATGAACTACCCCTGGGATAAGAATAGAAACAAAATTTATTAAGAACTTGTCCATAATTTTCTATTACAGCATTGATCAATTTTTTCCTTATACCTGCAATATTGTTAAACATACTACATTGAGTGCTTAATAAAGATTTGTGGTTGTTGATACACGAGAGATTTTGCCACTGTATCTCATTCAGTCGCCTTTAAAGACACACACTTCAACCTCCTTTGCTAAGCAAGAACTACTTTGATTATTTTGGTTTGCTTCTCATAACCTAGAAAACCAAAAACCTAATGTCTATGTTGCTACATAACCCACCTCTACTTGAGGTAGGAGTGAAAGTTCCTTATATTGCTTGAAAAGTAAAATTTTAAATGTTTCATAAATAGGCATGGTGAACGACATATGCTTCTTTCAGTGTCCGTCTCTCCTTTAGGAGAGAGCAGTCCCTGATCAACCCCAGTCTGGATTAGATGTTCTTCCCACAGTTTACCGCATCTCTTTGTGTGTTTTTCTCCACCACCACTTAGCCATATTGTGTTATGATTTTATATTTACTTGTTTTTCTCTTTTACAGTGAGAGCCCATTGAGGAGAGGAAATGTGTGTCTTTTATCCCTGAAGTCTTAGCAACAACCAGACGTATGTAGTAGATACTGAACAAAGATGAATGAATGGAATGATGGATAAGTATGATATATTACAATTAATTAGTTAATTAATTAATCTTTATCCTCACCTGAGGACATTTTTTCATTGTCTTTAGAGAGAGAAGAAGGGAGGGAGAGAAATATCGATGTGAGAGAGAAGCATTGACTGGCTGCCACCTGTACGTACCTGGACTGGGGATGGTATGTACCTGGACCTAGGACTGAACCTACAACTTGGGTATGTGCCTTAACTGGGAATTGAACCCTCAACCTTTTGGTTAGGGGATGACACTCCAACCAACTGAGCCATATCAGTCAAAGCTGTTACTATACTTTTAAATTTAGCCAACCCCCAGGCCAATCGCAAGCCTGCATACACGCATACAGAGACATGCATCGCTTTCTAGACTTAATCTTCTTTAATAATATGTTGCTCTCCACACCATGAATATCTTCTCAAACTACGTTGAAGGCCATGGAACTCAGAACGGGAAATCGTGATCCAGTCCTGTGCCCAACTCTGTTCAGTCACTGGGTTCATGGTTGAAACACGGAGACGTTGTAGTTAACGTGCACAACAGTGTGTTGATAGACCAAAATAATATACGAATTTAAAGCATTTATGATTATGCCATACCTCAAGCTCTAGGTCCCTGAAAGATAAATTTTTGTTGTTGAATTTTAAATACTTAATTTTTTTAGAACAGATTAAAATTTACAGAAAAATTTAGAAGATAGTACAGGGTTCCCATATGCATGTAACAAACTTCCCCTATTATTAACATCCTACATTTGTCTGATACATTTGTTAAAATTAATGGATTGATACTGATGCCTTATGATTAACTAAAGCCCATGGTTTATTCAGATTTCCGTAGTTTTAACCTAATGTGCTTTTTCTGTTTTAGGATCTCATCCGGGACACCAGATTACATTTGGTTGTCATGTCTCCTTAGGCTCTTCTTGGCTGTGACAGTTTCTCAGGCTTTCCTTATTTGTCATGACCTTGACAGTTTTAAGGAGTACTGGTCAGGTATTTTGTAGAATTCTCCTCTGTTGGAATTTGTCTGATGTTTTTCTCAGTGACTATCAACTTTTTTCTGCTTCCACACTGCTCACAAATGTGGCACACGCCCATGGGCAACACCTCTCATTAGATAAGGGATGGAGGGGTGGGGGCACAATATTGGGAGCATTTAGGAGACTCTATGCATATATACACACACAGATATATATATATATCTCATATACACACACTCACACTCACACTCACACTCAGCAGAGCTCTGAAGAAAAAGGAAGGAGGGGGAATACTAAGGAAGACACTAGCAGACATGGTCATGGAGATAGGTAGAGATTGGTAGGAGAAGGAAAGAGTTTTTAGCTTGGAGCAAACATTCCATTTCAGAGAAATGGGGTTTAAGGACAAGTGCAAACAACAAAGCTGCTTAGATTTGTGATGAAAATTAAGAGAGATCTGCAGGTACAGCATTACCTGTAAAGAAAGGCAGAGGGGGTCCCGTAGTCACACTGGCATGGAACAGGGTGCCTTTCTTTGAGCTGAAATGCTCTCCCTTCCTTTTTTTCAGGATAAGACTCTCCTAGTGTTTTCTCCTAACTCTGTAGGTGCTCTTCAGGCCTTCGTATTATTATTAAACAAATAGATAATTATTCATTAATTATAGCTAACAGCTATAGGGGTTATCAAGAATTGTGGCCAGCACTTTGTTGTCTCATTTTATGCACTCAACTCTGTAAGTTATGCTTATCATCTCCATTAAAATGAGAAAGCTAAAACTCAACAGTTAAGTTAGTTGTCACAGACATAGATTGTGGAATCTAAGTATATGCTTCAAATTACTATGCATGAAGCTTGTCACTAGGATTTTGGCATTCTTCAGAGTTCTAACCTTCATCCCTTTCTTCTCAAGGTCAAATCTTTGTGTTTGCAATTTCTTTAACTTTCCCTTACAGAACTGTATTCCTTACAGTGTTTTTATTCTTGCCAATTTCTTAATGTACCTTAAAAAATAGCTGCATTTCCAAACTAAAGACTCAACTAAGTAGAACGGGCGGAAATACACAGAAGTGATGCTAGTATTTTTCTAACTGGATTCTATCAGGTGGTGCATAATTTTAATTGTCCCATTACTGATGGCACTTGATCACTTGATTAAGATGGAGTCTGCCAGACTTCACTATAAAGTTACTCTAATTCTGTTAGTAATTAATAAGAATTTTGTGGGTGATACTTTGAAACTATGTCAATATTCCAATCCTTTTCAAACTTTTAATTTTTGCTTACTTATTATCTGTATGGTTTCCTGTGCTGTTCTATGGATTATAATACATTATTATCATTTTTTTACTTTGAAGCTCAATTTGTCCAGTTTCGGTCAGTGGGATGCAAGTTGGCCTATGTCCCTTTGACATGCTTCATTGTTCTTTGAGCATGTTCTTATTTTTCTGGCATAACTAGAGGCTCCAGGCTCATCCTGTACTTTCTTTTCTCCAGTCCTGGAATCAACCATTTTGCGAAGAGGAAAAAATGAAGAGGAGAATGGTATTTAGAAGCCAAGATCTGGGCTAGATGTACTTACTGTTTTGTTGTCACTACTCTCAGACCCTCTCCGTGGAAAGAGCATGTATGTACTTATACACCTACAACTATTCTATAAGTAGAAATATGGATACCTCCATTACTGATTCACCACCAAAAGGTTCATTCTAGTTATCCTTCCATATTTGTAACTCTCTTCCTCAATGATGAGAAATCTCCCATTTTCCTTAATACAGTAGTTCCCCCTTATCTGTGGGGGGTATGTTCCAAGACCCACAGTAGATGCCTGAAACCACGGATAGTACAGAACTCTATATATACTATGTTTTTAACCCCTATACCTGCATTTCTATGATAAAATTTATGGCTTCTCTTTAGCATATCCAAATTTCCAGATCACTACTCTTGAGCTTTAGGGACATTATTTAGTGAACTAAGGGTTACTTGAACACAAGCACTGTGATGCCATGACAGTCTACCTGGCGACCAAGATGATACCAAGTGACTATGGGTGAGTAGTGCACACAGTGTGAAGATGTTGGACAAGGGATGCTTCATGGCCTGGGTGGGATGGAGCAGATGGGTGAGATTTCATCACACTACTCAGAATGGTGTGCAAGTTAAAACTAATGAACTGTTTATTTCTGGAATTTTAAATTTAATATATTCAGATCAAGGTCGACCATAGGTAACTGAAGCCACTGCAAGTGAAACTACGGAACAAGGGTTGGGGGCACTACTGTATAATTACTTAATAGAGTAATTCTTTTGAATGTAACTGATCTCCTCTCACCACTGCTGTCCCCTCCTTTGCCAGGCTGCACTCCTCCCCAATCTCCCACCCATGCTGACATCTCAAGGCCAGGTGGCCCCTCCAGGAAGGTGAGAACACCCCACCCCAGGCAGCTTCTCTGTGTGGATGCCCTCCTCACCAGTGTCCAACATGGCAACTTTGGCTGCCTCCCCTTCCCACACTGTTGCGCTGCCTCCTGCTAAGACACATCTACAATGTACTTTTAAAAATACACGATCTTTTTTGCTTGTTATAAAACCTCTGTGAAGTAGTTATGGAAGGTATTATTATCCATTTTTTTTTTTTCTCTGAGCAGATCTTCAAGAATCCAGGTTCAAGAGAAATGGAGTGACTTGCTCAAGAGCGCACAGCTTACGTAAAGCAAGCTCTTTCCGCGGCGCCATTCCACAATGCCTCCCATCAGCGAATGCCAAAATTACACTTTTCTCTTTCTTCAGTAGAAATGTGTTTCGAACTCATTTACTTTGCAGTCAACCCTGATTTCCAGGGTTTTTTTTTTCCCCCCTGCAACATATGTGCCAAACAGTGGTGTGTGGTAGAAAAAGGATTGGATACAGAATTAAGAAACTTAAAGCTTTACCTTCAGCTCAGATCTGAGGCTTTAGGCAATTTACTCACTTTCCTCAATTATAAAAAGGTGAGACTAGATTAGTGATTACTTTGCTTCGGTCTGGGTGAGATGGGAGTTATAGGGTTTTCCCCAATGATAGAAATGCCTGTGAAATTCAGGTACAAATATTTGATTCAAAAATCCTTAACATTCCTTCTCATCCGCGTACTTACGGTTTCAAAGCAACCTCTCTCTGGTCAATATTTGTTACCTGTTTATATTCTTATAAATCTCATCCTTCATTCAAAAATATTTATTAATGGCCTATTATATGCCAAGTCCCATACTACTGAGCTTTTGCAGTATCCCTTTCCGAGGTGTCACCGTTATTTAGAATTTTATCCCCCTATCTCTTACAATTGGGACTCGAAAGCATTAGCATCTAAGTCATGTAATTTATAAACTCGCGGGGTTCCTCTCCAGCCCTTTCTCCACCAACCACATTTCAAGGCTGGTCCCTCTCCGCTCACAGACATTAATGAACTCGCGTTGGGAGCAACCTCCACCTCACAGGCTCCATCCACACTTTGATTTCTGAACTGGTCGGTGGGAATTCGGGTGGGCTGTTTTCAAAGTTTCTATGACCGCGCCCGAACGCGCACTCCCGCCCCCATCCCAGCGCACTCCTGCACCCCAGCGGGGCATGAGCAGCTCTGCGTGCTGTTAGCCCTCGGCTTGGTCCCACGGAGGTCGCGGCCCGGCTGCTAACTGATGTAAGACTCTCGCCGTCGGGATGCGGCCCTGGCCGGGGCTCTAACTTCCTCGGTTCCCCTCCGAGCACAGACGCAGCGTGTGCTCTGTTCACTGCGCAGGAACTTCCCCGGCCTCGCTTTCACTCGGAAAGCGCCATAGCCGACTCTTCGCCCGCACTCGTCGCCCTCCTGGGTCCGCGCGCCCCGCGCCACCGTGCGTGTCCTCAGAAAGCCTCAGCCTCTCTCCGCCTCCCCGCCCGCGTGCCCTTCAGCGGGTCTCTCCGCCCGGCCGACGCTAGGGGAGCGGGGCGCGCGCGCAGGCGGCTGGGCGACGTGCGCGAGACGCACGGCCCCGCCGCGGAGCGCCGGAAGGAGCCGGGCCGGGGCCTCGCGCGTCGGGTGCGCGCCGCTCCCCCCCGCCGCTCCGGACGGCGGCCTCGCGCGCGCGCACTTAAGCACCGCCGCTGCCTCCTCGGCTGCTGCTCCGGCTGCTGCAGGAGGCGGCGCTGGCTGGCGGCTGCGCTCGCTCCAGTCGGCAAGCGGAGCAGCGAGCGAGCGTGTGTGTGTTTTTTAAAGATGGCCGGAGCGGTGGCGGCGGTGGCCGCGGGAGCAGCAGCGGGAGCCGCCGCGGCAGCCGTGTCGGTGGCGGCTCCGGGCCGGGCCTCGGCGCCCCCGCCGCCCCCGCCGGTGTACTGTGTGTGCCGGCAGCCGTACGACGTGAACCGCTTCATGATCGAGTGCGATATCTGCAAGGACTGGTTCCACGGCAGGTAAATAAACCCCCTCCAGCCCCGCCGCCGCCGTCGCCGCCGGCCCCCGGCCAACCGCCGTCGCCGCACCGGCCGCCCGCATCCCCTTCCGCCCGGCCGCCGCGCCGCGCCGAGCGCCCAGCAGCCCGGGCACCGAGCCCCCGGCCCGGGCAGCGGGACGCGCGCGGCCCCGGGCTCGCCGGGCGCCGGGTGGGCTAAGGGGGGGCTGGTGGGATCGCCCGGTCGGGCGAAGAGTCGCCACAACAAACGGGAACAAAGAGGGCCGGCCGAGAAGTTGGCAGGCGGAGACCGGGGCGAGGGGACGCGGCCGGGGCAGGCGCCGGCGCAGGTGGCGGGCGGAGCGCCGGCCGGGCCCGCCGCCCCTCGCGGCGCCCGCAGCCCGGCTGCCGCCCCGCCCGCCCGGCCGCCCTCCCGGGAGTCGCTGCCCGCTCGGCCGCCTTGCCCCGCCGGCCGCCGCGCCTTCCTTCCCGGCGGCGACCGGGTCGCTCAGCCCAGGGTCTTCAGAAATCACCCTTGTCCCCTCCCTCGGCAGATTCCCGTCGCGCCCCCTTCCCTGGGTCTTTATCAAACTTCCTTGGCCGGGGGCGCAGGAACGGGGGTGTCGGCAGCGCCAGCCCGGCGGGGCTCCGCGGAGTAAACAGAGCAACAGATGAGGCACTCTCGGGGACTTAAAAGATGCCAGTCGGAAGTTTGGGGCCGAGGGTCCCGGGCTGAGCGGCAGGTCGGCTCGGAGGGTGCCCCCCACCCACAGCGCCAGCACACCCCGTCCTGGCGGGGGCGGAGCGGATGGAGTGGGCAGCGGGGCCCGAAGGCACAGCCTTTCGTCTCAAACCCTCCGCGTCGCCCCCGCGCCGCAGCTCAAACTTTACAAAGAGTGAAATTTCCCGTCGCCCAAGGGGCTGGCGACACCCAGACGGCGCGGGGCTGGCGCCCGGGGCCCGGTGCGGGCGAACTTTCACCGGCCGGTGGGTACTTTGGCTCGGGTGGCGGGGGCGAAGAGCGTCGCCCTGTGCCTCAGCCGCCGCCTGCGTTTCGGGTTTGACGTTTGTGAGAGCTCGGGCCGCCTCCGCCGCCAGGCCGCCGACTCGTGTGTTTTGTAATCAAAGTGTGAGGCTAATAAAGGGCGGCGCCACAGCCTCTTGACTCCGGCGTGGGAGGGATTCGCAGGCATTTAAACAAAGAAACTAGTTGGGGTTGGGCTCCCAAAGTCCTTATTTGGGTGTTGTGGGAAAGCCTGCGGTCACCTTTAGATGAAGCAGGTTTCCCGAGCACCGTTTGGTGTTGAATCTTGGCGAGAGTACGCTCACGGGTAATAGCAGATATGGTGACTGTGATTGTAGGAAGTGTCCTTTGATTGACAGCAGGACATTTAAATACAGCCTCTGCTCCCCCCCTCCCCAATTTTACAGAAACACTACGCGACCAGGCCAGATGTCTCAGTCTCCCTCTACTGGCCCTGGGAGAGAAAACCATTTAAATTACAGTTCTTTTCGGTGTTTAGTGCTAGGTACAGTTAGTTTTACTTAAATTCCAAGTACCGTTAGTTTTAATCGGTTTTTGGTTTGCACAGTTCTGACAGCAACAACAGAGAAAAAATTCATCATATTGTGACAGTAGGAAAAGTGTCCTTATTTTTATATCAGATAATCTTTAACAATCTGATGTATGATTGGGGAATATTGCTACAATCTTGCCACATGTAATTAAGAATAAATTATCCAGCCCTGGCGGGGTGGTTCAGTTGGTTGGAGCGTCATCCCGTGCACTAAAAGGTTGCGGTCGAATTCCCGAATTCCGGGTGAGGGCACATGCCTAGGTTGCCGGTTCATCCCTGATTGGGATGGGTACTGGAGACAGCCAATCGATGTCTCTCTCTCTCTCTCTTTCTCTCTCTCTACCCCCTCACTCCCCCCACCCCTCTATCCCCCCTACTTCTCTCTAAAAAAAAAAAAAAAAAGTTCAATGAAAAACACATTCTTGGATGAGGGGAAAAAAAGAATAAATCATCCAAAATTCTTTTTCATTACTCCAAACTGATGCTTTTCTATATTTCGATTATATGTAAAACTGAAATTTGAACATACCCGATCTTGCCAATTCTATTTCTTTATCCCTCTGTTCCCATAACATACCCTAGGCAACCAGAGTAGAGATTATCCAAAAATCTAGGTTTCATATAAAATAAAGCCAGAATCCCTGGTGATTATGTAAATACTTATATTTCAAAGAATTATTTTAGCTGCGTAAGAAATTAGTTCAATTGCACAATGTAGAGATTTGATAGGTTAATAAATCTTAGGGTAGAATTTTATTTATCTTAATTTGGGTCACTTAACACTGTAACCATGAATAGCTACAGGTAATTCATGGAGAATTTTGTAATGCATTTAAGTATAAATTTGAAAACAGGAGAATTTGAAGGGAAAATAAAGAGGGCATATGCAAAGGAGGGAAAGTGAGACCAAAACAAGTATGCTCTGCTTTGTCTCATAAATTTGTGTGACTTCATATCTGTGGAAGTGACTCTAAAATATATTTTTCGAGCCCAGGGTTTTTTGTGTCTAGCAGTCCTTGAGACTTTAATGCAATTCAGGCATCAGAAATTAGAAACCTTAGTGATACTGCTTTTGCATAGCAAATTAGTAGCAAATTTAATTATTTCATTTTATTTTTAAAAAATTTTATTTATTATTTTTAGAGAGGGGAAGGGAGGGAGAAAGAAAGGGAAACATCAACGTGTGGTTGCCTCTGGAGCGCTCCCTACTGGATTATATGTAAAACTGGGGACCTGGCCTACAACCCAGACATGTGCGGTGATTGGGAATTGAACTGGTGACCCTTTGGTTCACAGGTCGGCACTCAATCCACTGAACCACAGCAGCCAGGGCTAATTCTTAATAAAGTATTGGTAATTTGGGGTCTGTATATTTTTCCAGTGATCAATATTTACTTTAATGTTTGCTGTACCGTGAAATGAGTGGGGATTTTTTTTTTTGAACACAGCAAAATGTTTCTTATGTATTAATTATTATTAATTATTAAACAAATGTCACTTTTTAATGTAAGAATTGGCCCCTCAAGTACTAGGATAGAGCTTTCATTCCCATGCTCAGCTTTCCCTTGGTTCCTAGGGGTGGCCTGTTTGCAGAGGAGGAAAGAGGAGGAGGTGGGTAGGCACAGAGGATTGCCTTTACCTGGATAATTTCTTGATAATTTTATTATTCAAGTAGAATTCTTTAAACTCAAGGAATCAGTGAATTTTGATAAAATTTGGGTTTACCCTGCTTGGACTTTCTGACATCTGAAAATCTGAAAAGTTTTTGTCGTAATTTATTCCGATAGGGAAGGAGGACCCTTCCTTGATGCTTTTCAGCAGGGTGGATGGAACCAGACTCCTCCAGGTTCCAGGCTGTTGAACTTTGTATCCTTAATATTCAGGAATCCCCATCCCTCAGTCTGCCCAAGCCTTTTTCATAAGTGAGAGGGGAAAAAGAACACTTGCTGTGTACAATATGTAATTGCTGTGAGCTGAGGAATTAACAGGATTTCCCTGGGAAGGTTTCTTCCAACCTAGAGATGAAGTTCTTCTTCTCTGTGTCCTTGGAAGTAAGACAGTGGAGACTTTTCCTGATAGTGTCACCCCCTAATGTCTAGGCTAGATGTTTTTCCATAGTACACTAATATGATCCTATGCAAAACTGCATCATTGCCCTAATTAAATTGTATTTTAATGTCTTTGTCTCTCCATTAGACTGCAAGCACCTTTGTTTGTTAGATTTTTTAGGCTTATGTTCTTTTTGATTGACAAAAGTAATACACTGTAGAAAAAATGGGAAATACAGTTAAGTATCAAGCATATGAAAGTGCCCGTGTCTTCCAGAGATGAAACACAAACTGGAATTCATTTTATGCATTCCACTGTTACCTCACTTCTTTCATTAGCATATACGTATACTTTTTTCTATATCTTTAAAGTTATTTGAAAACATTTTCAGTGGCTGCATAATGTTTAATTTCTCAGGAGTACAAAACATTTTAAAACCATTCCCCTCTTGTTAGTTTTTTACCTTGTTCACTACTTTTTCTTGTATTTCGTACTGATGGATGGTAGACATCATTTTAAACAAACCATTGTGAGTGTCTCTAATTATTTCCTTAGAATAAATCAAATGAGTTAGTGTATGTAAAACACTTAGAAGAAGATCTGGCACATGTAAGCACTCAATAAGAAATCTCCTTGCAGTAGAATTATTAGCCACAGGGCTCAGATACTTTTAGGCTTCGCATGCCCTATAACCAGATTTCCCTCTAGGAAGGTTATTCTAGTTTATACTCTCACCAACAGTGACCACTTCTAGCTCCCTGCTCACCAATCTAAGGTATGTATTATTAACCCCGTCCCCCAAAAACCCAACCAAGCAAAAACTTTGCCAATCTACCCGTGAGTATTTCCCCCAAAAGAGATACCCAAGGTTATTTACGGAAACCCTATTTATATTATCTACAAATTGTAACTATCTAAATGTCATCAGTAGATTGGATGAATTGTGGTATATTTATAAAATGGAATTCTCATCAGTGATTTTAAAAAAAGAATGCACTGCTGATACATGCAACAATATAGGTGAGCCTCACAGATATGAAGTTGAATAAAAGAAGCCAGACACTAAAGTGTGTACTTTGATTTGCTTATGTGAAGTTCAAGTGTATAGGCATAATTGGGTGAGAGGAGTCAGGCTAGTGCTTACCTCTGGTGGGTAATTGACTGAGAGGAGGCCCAAGGGAGCGCTGAGGGTTAGGAAATGTTCTGTATCTTGATCTTGGGCAGTGCTTACAAGACTATATACAGATGTAAAAATTCACTGAGCCGTATGTGCACTGAAGATTTTGTAAAACTTTATTTTAATGTTTGAAGTGTACTTCAATTATTTAAAAGTTAAAACATTATAAATTTACCAGTATGGTAGCTGACATACAGTATTTTGTAATTTAGTTTTGTTTCTTGTTCCTGACTTTAATGGGATTGCTGGGTGATGCTAGGAATATAGCAGTGGACAGAACAAAGCCCTTGCTCTCTTGTAACTTATATTCTAGTGCTGGCGGCGGTAATGTGTGTGTTGGGGCAAGAGATAGGGCTGGAGTTAGTATAAGGCTACTTTCATAAGGCGTGATTATAGAGAGCCTTGAGAGGGAGACGTTTCAACACAAGAATATTTGGGATTTTGCGCAACTGGTATACTTTGAGGAGTAAATAATTTGATTTAATCTTTACAAGGTTCATTCTGGCCGCTACCTGGAGAATAGACTGGAGGGAGGCAAAGGTTGTCAGGTAGATCAGTTAGAAGGCTTTTGTAATAATCCAGGTGAGAGATGATTTTCAAGCTTGAGTCAGCTTGGGTAGTTTATAAATGTCATATATTAATTTTATTCTTGAAGCTTGAATAAATGAAGAGCTTAGTTTATGAGAATAGAAGAATCTTATCTAGAAAAATGCTGTTGGGTAGGAGTTTCTCAGCTACCCTGGAGTCCCAGGAACTCAAACACTTATTAAATGCTTTATACCAAGTAGTAATCATTGTTCTAATTGCATTAGATGTAGTAACTCATCTAACTCTTACAATCACCTTACTGGTAAGTATTAAAGGTAATCCCCATTTTACAGATGAGGGATCTGAGGGTTAGAAAGGTGAGTCACTTTCCCAGGGTCACAAAACTAGAAAAGACCATAGAGCTAGCTTTTGAACTCAGACGGGCTAATCTCAGATCTCAGGCCTGCAACCAGTAGGTAGTACTGGGTCTCTCTTCCTCCCTATCTGTCTCTCTTTGTGGGGGTGAGGGGGTGCTGGTGGAGGGTGGAACAGATGCAACAGGATTCCAGAGAGAGATCTGTAAACATTTTTGTTTTTGTTCTATATTAAAATTATTGCCTTTAGCATAAATATGTTAATAATAATAATTACATTGGGAACAGTATTTATAAAATATTTATTTGAAATGTTTTAAAATTTAACTCTTTTTTCATCCTTGTTGTGATGGATTTCTTATTGGAGTATACTTTGATTTGTTAAAATTAGGGATGGGAATTAGTTTTGAAATGTATTTTAGATACATTTCTCCCTAATGATGAAGTCTTGTAGTATTATAACATAAATTTACTAGGTGAACACATATCTCCCCATAAGAGAACAAAAAGCCCATTTATGAATTTTCAATATATTTTATTGTATTTTTTCCATTAATATCTTCTTTTGATGTGACTGTCACAGGAGAATATTTATACTAAGTATTGTCTTCATGTATTTCACTTATAAGAGTTTTATACATATATAACCAATTTCACTGTTTGACAAAATGTGTTGTGATATGGGAGTCTTATCTCAGTCTGCTTAGATGTACTGACATAGTTCTCTCATCAGTCTTTTTTTTTTTTTTTTTAAACCACCAGTTTGGGGCAGATTTCTGCTTGGTATGCTCTCATAGCCTTGTGTTCTTAGATATGAAATTGAGTTTACTGAACATCCAAGGGGTAGAATGCCTTTATGTTTTATGACCCTAAGGGAGGGGCTCACGAATAAGAATTGAACAGGTGTAGAGGGATTTGATTGTAAAGTGAGCTTTGTTTGGTTCGAGCAGTTGAAACTCCACCATAATTTGCACAGCTTTGAATTGATTTTTACGGAGGAAGGAGGAAAAGAGAGAGAGACAAACATCAATGTGAGAGAGAAAAACATCCATCAGTTGCTTCCTATACATGCTCTGATCTGGGATCAAATTGGCAGCCTCGGTGTGAGCCTTGACCGGGGATTCAACCCACAACCTATTTGTGTACAGGACAACACCCCAACCTACTCAGCCACCCAGCGGGGGCAAAATTTTTTATTTTTTAATTGCATTTGACATTCAATATTAGTTTCAGGTATACAGCATAGCGGCTAGACATTTATATAACTTACAAAGTGATCCCCCACCAAAATTTTTGCACAGCCTTTGAACAGTTGGCCAGTGCCGATCTTGCAGCTGCTACAAGTTTCTGATTGTTTTCGCAAGTTACATTTTGTCACTGTAGCGAGTGTTTACTTAGTTTTCCATTAATATTAATATTATTCTTTTCCCATTAATTAAATTGAATTAATGGTAACTTGTATAATTTTGTATGTTTGTGTGAGCCCTGGCTCCCTTCATTGGAGAATGGCTTTTAGAAACCAAGGTCTGGTTCTATGTAGGCACATTGCTCCTACGCCTTCTCAGTGGACAGGTTTAGGAAACACACTGATCGCGCACATGCACACACACCTGTATTGGCTTCTGTTTTGTCTATGTATATTAAAAACCTTAAGTTTTCATAGTGATACCTTTGATTCTCATCCAGTACCTCAGTGTTCATTTTTTAGCCTTCCTTCTTTCCTTTCTTGTAACTTTTTGTACAACAGTGAGAAATTCAGCTCTCATTGTACACAAGGGACTTATTTGTTCAGTCCTAGTGCATACATAAAGTAGTTCTAGAATTGCTAATCTTACCTTTGTAATGAACTAATTTGCTAACTAGATTACAGTATTTGTTTGTAATTCTTTTTGTCTTTGGCCTTATAATATCTAGTCAAAACATTATTTTCCAAAGTTAGGGTTGTTCTTTTCTCCCCCGCTTTAATGTGTTATATCATTTATTTATAATACAGTAGGTTCATTTGTAACTGTTCATGTTTCATGTTGGAGTCTTCCCACATCATGGTTGGTTGTAATTGTTGGTGTATATTTTAAGTATGTAAAACTGTACTATCATTCTGAGAAGTCAGAGTTGTATGAAAGGTGCACTCATAAATGTCATACCCTCTTCATCTCTCCTACACCTTTTACCCCTTTCCCACCCACCGCCTATAACTAACCAGTCGCTTTATTTTCTGGCCCTTCCTTCCTGTGTGGTGTGTTTTGGTGTGTTGTCCCATAAATGAGCAGATGCGTGTGTTTTTTCTCTTTATATCTATTTTCTTTACACAAAGGTAGTTTATGATAAATACTCTTCATTTTGCTTTTTCTCACTTAATAGTATATACTGGAAATCACCTCATGTCAGTTCTTAGAGTTCTTCCTTTGTCTTTTTTAACAGCTATATAGTATTCCTTCATGGGGCTGTACCTTGTTTTATTCATCTGTTCTCTTGGGCACAGACATTTAGGTTGTTTGGAATATTTTGCAGTTACAAACAATGTTATAGTGAATAACTTCATGCATATGTATTTTCATATTGTTGGAGGTGTATCTTCAGGTTAGATTACTAGAGGTGGGATCAGTTGGTCCAAAGGTGAGTGTGTATGTTCTTTTGTTAGGATTACCAGAATGCCCTCTGAATGGTTGGACCAGTTTGCATTTCCACCAGAAATGCATGAGAGTGCTTCTTTCACCACTTTTTTTTTTTTTAAGATTTTGTTTATTTTTAGACTGAAGGGGAGGGAGGGAGAAAGAGAGGGAGGGAGAAAAACATCAATGTGTGGTTGCCTCTCGCGCACCCTCTACCAGGGACCTGGCCTGCAACACAGGTATGCGCCCTGATTGGGAATCGAACCGGTGACCCTTTGGTTTACAAGCCGGCGTTCAATCCACTGAGCCACACCAGCCAGGGCTCTTTCACCACATTCTTGACATCAGGATGTGTTGTCATATTTTTAATCACTGCCAGTCTTATACGTAAAAAATGGTATCCGTGTTTTAATGTGCATCTCTTTAATTACAAATGAGTTAGAACAGCATTGTATATGTTTGATGGTCATTTTCTTTCTTATTTTTCCTCTTCTTTTTTGAGAATTGCCTGTTTATATCTTTTGCTAATTCTATCAGATTTTTGGTCTCTGTACCTCAATTTTTAAGAGCTCTTTATGTATTAGGGATATTAGCCATTTGTGGCATATATAAATATTTTCTCCCAGTTTGTTGTTTTATTTTTTTGGTTCATGGTGATTTTTCTTGCCATACAAATTTGTAAAAACATATTTATGTAGTAATATTTCTCAACTTTTTATTGGCTCTTTTATTAGCACCTTACTCTACCCCAGGTTGTTAGAGTATTGTACCTACGTTTTCTTTTAGTACTTGTGTGGTTTTATTTATTTACTTATTTTATTTTTAGATCTCTAATCTATTTGGAATTTATTCTTGTATATAGTATGTAATAAGGGTATGATTTTATTTTTTTCCTTAATGACTACCCAGCTGTCCTAGCACTATTTATTTAAAAAGTCCACATTTGCCTGGTACTTTGACATGCCACCTTTATCATATGCTGAGATTCTATACATACCTGGGTCTGTCCCTTCACGTTCTCTTTTGTTCCCGTGATCGATCTGTCTATTCAGGTTCTACACCTTTCCATTTCAATGATGGAGGCTTTTCTAGTATGTTTTGAAGTCTAGTAAAACTATTTCCAACCTCGTGGTTATTTGTTTTAAGGTTGTTTTTTTTTTTTCAGGTTATTCTTGCAGGTTTATTGTTCCATATGAACATTAGTAGCATGTTGTCTAATTTTATTAAAAAGCTTGTTGATATTTTATTCGTATCACATCCAATTGGTAAATTAACAGGGAGGACTGACATTTTTGTAATATTTAGTCATTATGTCCAATAACAGGATGTCTCTTTTCTCTCTGTTCGTTTAATCCTCACCTGAGGATATGTTTATTGATTTGAAAGAGAGAGAGAGAGAGAGAGAGAGACATCTTATTGGGTGCCTCCCATACGTGCCCCAACCAGGGATTGAACCTGCAGCCTAGGGTATATGCCCTGACAGGGTCGAACTCACAACTTTTTCGTGCATGGGACAACGCTCCAACCGACCTAACCACATTGGCCAATGGGGAGGGACCCTGAAGCATCTCTTAACATGTTGTTTTTCTTGTAAATTGGTATTTGAATCCATAGAAGCTTGGTCAGATTCAGGTTTTTTCCCCCCAAGAGTATTTTATAAGTGGGTGGTGTAGTCTTTCATCAGGAAGCAGAAAATGTCTGGTTGTTTCTCTTTTGGTCACGCTTGCTGCCATGGCACAAAGCCAGAATCCATTCATTTATTCATCGTAACAGGTCTGACTCATCTTCTCTTACATTCTTCTTATTCTAGTACTTTCCTAAGGCTGATTTTCTGTGTGCCTGGTTCTTTGAGTCACTTTTCCTTTTTTTGTTGGACTGTTCTGGATGTCAGATGATCAACATTTCCTTAGATCCCATGGTTACTGGGAGGGCAGAGGCCCTTCTGTGATTCCGGGACCTTCTTTCCTCCAACCAGCTTTTCCAGCCATCCAAAGGCCGAGTAGTCAGCGCTGGACTCCGCTCCCCTCATTTTCCTGTTCCTTCCTCTGCCTTTGTGGGCTTCCAGCCTCCGGCAGGAGGGATCAGATCCCCTGATCTGAGTGAGCTTTCTCAGTTTTCTCATTTCTTAACCCTTTGCTGGAACTGAGCATCCTCCGAAAGCTCCAGAGCCTCTCACACAGCTCCTTCCGTCAGCCTTGCTGCGCTGCGGCTGCCCCTCTTCAGGTGTGTTCCCCAGGGAACCTGCAGTCGCTGGAGGCCTATTCGCAGCCTCCCCGCTGGCTGCGAGCTGCCTGGTCGCTTCCCCAGCGCCAGTGCTCTGAGAGGTGCTTTCTTTTCTTGGACAGGACGGGGGAAGACTGGCACAAGCTTCTTAGCATTGGAAATTCAGTGATGTTTGGAGACAGGTGACTTTTCTTCCCTTTCTGTCCCCGCCTCTGCACCACCACATCAATGGTTTTTTTATTTCACACCACGGTTGTATTTCAGGCGTTTGTTACCCACCACCACGGTTTCTGCTGTACCTGTGTAATGCTTGTAATATTTTTTTTTAAACAACTTTAAAAGGATTTTGGTTTTTCCAAATTTAGTTTGTCCTAAACAGAGATTTCTGTTAAGTTATATGTTCGCGATGCTGACTACATGTTTTAATATTTGTGAGAAAAGATACATTTATTGAGTTCAGGAGTCTTTATCATACAAAATGTGCATGTGTAAGGTTGTCAGAGGGTGAGAGTGGGTGATGAAAGGATAATAATAGACTCAGGGAAAGCACACAGGTTTCTTTAATGGAAGTGTCAAGGACTGAGGAACTTAACCAAGTGAGAATGGCTGTACAAAGCAGGAGGCCCAGTAGAGTTTGTCCCATTGGCAGGACAAGTTGCCCCCGCCTTCAGCTCTCATAAACAGGCCCTGCTGCCAGCGATAGTCCATCTGGGACTTGGATCCTATCAGGCTCAGCCATTCTTATGGTGATGACGGTGCTGGGGTCCTCTGGATTCCAAGCTATTTTAGTGGTGACCTTGCCTGCCTAGCAGGTGTAAGTAACTGCTCACAAGCTCAGCACATCCTTCAGTTTTTGTGGCAAGATTGGGTGACTCGAAGATCAGCTCCCTAGGTGTACCATCTTCCCAGCGGGCTTCAAGCCTGCTTGGTGGCTCTTGTTCCAGGTGTGTACAACTCTGCCCTTTGGCTGACCTCAGACAAGACCAACAGAAAGTAACTAGATTTGCACCCAAATCAGTTGTGGATTTCCTCCTCAAGTTGGACAATTTTGTCTTTAACCTTTATTCAGGAGTTAAGTATCAAATATTAATTGTTAATATTACACCCACTGGAAAGCAGGGACCCTTAAATGAGTAAAGGAGCCTATCTGTTTTGTCAAAATAGAATGTATTCTTGAACTAAATGACAGTTTTTCCCTTTATAACTTTCTATTCTAGTTGTTTTTAAAAAATTGATTTTAGAGAGGGAAAAAGGGGGAGGGAAATATCGATGTTAAAGAGAAACATTGATCAGTTACCTCCCATACATACTCCAGCTGGGGATTGAACCTGCAACTTAGCTAGGTATGTGTCCTGACTGGGAATCAAACCTGCAGCCTTTTGGTGTATGGGGTGAAGCTCCAGCCAACTGAGTCACCTGGCCGGGGCTGGTCATTGTATTTGAAATGTTAGTGCTACACATCTTGCATTCAGCCATTTATATGTGAGCCACAGTTGCCAAAGTTTGCTTACTAGTTTGGGGATATCTGTTTTCAGATTTAGGAAATTTCTGGAAATGTAACTTCAGAAAGAAAAGGAAACTGCGAAGTCATTGGAAATTATGTTTAGGTGTATTAGAGCTCCTCCCCTTTCATCTATTAAAGGACATGCTTCAACAGTTACTCTCCTCCCTTCCATATCATTTTTTTTACTTCATTAGTATGCAAATAGTACATAACCTTTATTAAAAAACACCCCAAAAACTTTATTGATCTGATAAGTCCCCGTTGAGGTACAACCCTATTTCTTTGCTCCCTTTATAGCAAAGTTTATTTTTAAAAGTGTCCTTAATTGTTATCTCCAGTTATTTAAAAAGTTTGTTTAGGGTTCCTTCCTGCTCTCTCTTCCTAATTGAGGTCCCATTCTGCCTGAACGCGCCGGAATTGGGCTTTCATCTTTCCTCTCCATTGTAACACTGCTTGTCAAAGTTACCAATGAGCTTCACCTTCTTTGGCTTCTAGGAAATCCCCGTGCTGGTTTTCCTCCTACCTCGCTACTCCTTCAAAATCCCCATTGCAGCTCCTTCTGATCTCCCTGATCTTTTGACACCGGAGTATCCCAGGGTTCAGTCCTCACTAGGTCTCTTTTTCCAGCATTTGTCTGAGCCCATGACTTCAGCTTTCATCTGTATGTGGAGGATTCCTAAATTTTTGTCTCCTTTGTAAACCTGACCTCTAGGGTTGAATACGTAATTGTCACCTTTAAGTCTCTACTTCCTAAACTTAATAGTCAGTTAAGTTAAATTAAACTTAACTTAAACTAATATGGCCTGCACTTCCAGACCTGCTAATATTTCTTTTTCCTGCTTTTCTCACTGCCTTATAGGTGTGTCTTCCAGACCTGACTTCTTCTATGACTAGCTTCTTTTGTTCCCCTTGATCATTCTCAGAGACACCCCTTCTGCAACCCCGCCCGGCCCTGCGACACATTAAATGTAATTTAGTGCAACACTTTCCTCTTAAGGAAAAGTCTCTGGAAATGCCCTGGTCAACACCATGGTTTCTTCTTCCCTCATTTAAAAATAGTTCCTGGAGTGCTACTTTCTCTGTGGAAATTCTCTTAAGACAGCTAAAATATTTTTATCCCTTTTGTCTGAAAGATTGACCTCCTTGCGCCTGCTCCACCTTTTATTCCTCTACAGGACGGCTGGCCTTGTAGGCCATTCCTGGTGGCTCAGCCTGCCACGGGTCCACCGAGTCGAGGCTTTCCTCGGCGGTGAGACAAAATTTGCCTTGAAAACCCTTCAGTCTGATGTATGTCTCTGGAACTGATAAAATAATAAGTTGCTAGAAATGATTTTTTTCCCCAGGAGAATTGCTGAGGTCCAGCAATGGTTCTTTTTCTCCTACACATCAGTTGTAGATTTCCTCACCAAGTTGGACAATTTTGTCTTTAATCTTTGCTTCGGAGTTAAGTTATTACACATTAGTTATTAATGTTATGTAGTATTGTTTACTTAATCTATACCTATTTACCTATAATAACTTATATAATAAGTGTTCGCCATTTTTCGCCATTTATCCCAGAGATGATGGAGAAATAAGAGAGAAGGATGAAAGACATAGTGAATATTGCAGCGAGCACATGCGTGCAAAGAATGAACAGGTTAAGTGCGTACGCATACTAGTTTGTCTAGACTGGAATTTTACGTATGCAGCAGACGCTGTAGGCGCCCCATCCAGATCCGCTGACTTTCTGTGTTTCCATCTATATGTCTATGTCCGTCTTTTATCTCGTGAAGACTTGCCGAGAGCACTTGAGACTTGGCCTGAGGGCTTTCTTAGGCTACAGGAGTTCAGCAGCTTGCACTTAAAGCAGGTTGGAAATTCTGGGAAGTTAATGGCTCTGAGAGAGCCATCTACCATTGTCTGCTGGGAGACAGTGGATAAATACCAGCTTCCTCTTCCTTGGGTGGGACCATGCGGAAGGCCCTTCTACTCAGTCCTCCTGATGTTCCCAAAGGGGTCTGTGCTTATTAACATACCCTCTCTGGCCTCCCCTCCTTCCCTGTGTCATGCTTCCACTCCCCTCCCAGTCTGTGCTTCCGGGGCCACCTCCCACATGAGCCCTTGCACTGAGATTTGTGTGTCAGGATCTGCTTCTGAGAGAACCAGACCAGTAGAAAATTATTAATGAGAAGAAAGGTCGTAGCAAGAGATAATGGGTTTGAAAGTAGAGTTTGGATTCCATTAATTAAATAGCAGATAACAGACTTTTTTACTTGATAGCCATATTTATGTATCAATGCCAGCGTCATAAGTGTGCTTCCATTTTCTTATATGTCTGTGCAGGTGCACTGGGAACGTGGCTCTCAAAGCTGCTTCCTTACCTCATAGAATAGTTTTCTAGTCCTGCTACCTTTAAAAGATGTTTTGCCTTGAAGTTTATGTGTGCTATGATTTTAATTTGAAACTGTTGCTGTTTTAACTTCGCCTCTCCTGTATTTCTTTCGATTTTTTTTCCCCAAACCACTAGAGATATTCCATAGTAAGTGACCTTTAACATGGGAACAATTGCCATTGAAGTGTTAGTATTTCCCAGATTAATTAGAATATAAAAACTAGCAACCACTTTACCATCTTTGGGGAATGATATGGTCTGCTTAAATAAGAGTTTCCTGTAACTGATGGTTCCACTTGTGAAATGTAGCTGAGTGTCCTCAGAAAAGTTACTCAGGAGATGAAATCCTTTATATGTCAGCTATTTTTAGATGGATTTTGGCAGATACACTATACTCTTCTTAATAGAGTACTACACTGTTTAATTTTGATGATTAAGCACCATGGACCTTAGTTTTCTGTACTGTTTGGGCTATTGGCATGTGTCAGACTGTTTGTCCGTGTAATTGTCCCAGACAGTGGGGATTTATTGATAATGCGTCATCTTTTTCCTTGCTATACTTTCTTGCTGTCTCTGATCTACTTGGGCAGCCTCCACTGCTGTTTCTAATCTTCCGTATTTTCTAAACTAGAGAAAAACTTAAGATTTCAATGGGGAATCGGACAACAAGTCTTCTTGAATTGTCTACTCTGTCATCCTGATACATTGTTGACAATAGGGTGGGCCTAGCCAAGAATGAAGGCAAGCTGTGCAAAAGGGATTTTGCAGTTAGCACTCACATAGGTCTGGCAGGCACGGTTAGAATCTTTGAAGTCAGAGCGCTCGCGATGCTAGAGAGTAGCTTTGAATTCTTACCCTGGGACAGAAGCTTTGCCTGGTGAGTAAGGGTAGTCCTGGCTCATAGGGAATTTTACCCAGAAGGCAATAATCAGTTGGTTGGCATAGAGCTGTGGTCTATCTTGCTTCTTTTGGAGATTATGTATTTTGACAAAGCTCCAGCTCTTTAATGTAGAAGTATTCAGTCTTTATGTTTGAACGTAGACAGTGCCCTATAAGTACTTGTTAAGTATATCGTCATAAAGAAAATCTGAGACAGACATCGTTTATAGGTATCTCTTGAGGTTAAAAAGGTAGTTTAAAAAGTTTTAGAATATTATCAATTATTGGCTTTTTTACTTATACGCATTCCAATAATGTGTGCAGTAAATGCTTGGTAATGCTGTCACTAATTTGGGATCCTATGTCTGTTAAAGGAGTGGTTCTACAACACTCTTGACTTACTGGTAATTTGTATCCATTATAAAATTGTAAAATATTTTTAAGAATTTTGTAAATTTAAATTGTAACTATTGTAATTATAAAAACATTAAATTCGTTGTAAACTTTTCACAGCTGGTGAGTCTGAACATTAACTTCTAAAACATGTTTCCAAGGTGGACAGCTGCACGGAGTGTTGCATGAAAAAGAAAAGAGAAAGATCCGAGGTCCATTGTAGTATTTATCACTTATGCTAGACCCCCAGCTTGAATATGCAAAGTGCCTATCAACTGGTTGAATCCTCAGAGAAGGCCAGCTGGAAAATAGTGATTTAATCTTGGCCCAGCATCTCCCAGTCTTACTGGACTCTGTGAACAACCTTGGCTCTTGTGGGATAGTTTTAGAAAAGCTCTTTTAGAGAACGTTGTATGGCAGTCCTCACTTAATGTGGTTCTGATATGCACGGATTTCAGTTACCCTGTAAGGAGAATACTGTGTCTCTGCTTACCACACTTCTGACACCAAATCTGTGGGTTTGCCATGCCAAGCAGCCCTCCAGTTCTCTGTAGATGCCAACTGGGTGTCCTACAATTTTAATTCTCTTCTGACACTGTCAGGAGTTAGTGCAGGCCCCACAGGTTAAGAGTTCAGTTCTGCAAGACTGCCCGCTACTTCAGCCACCAGTAGCAAATAGTGAGTTTCTAGGTTACCTACACTTTTGTCTGACTCAGCTACAAATTGGAGTTCCCCTGATCCCCCCTTCAGTGTGATAATTTGGTATAATGTCTCACAGAACCCAAGGAAACACTTTACCTGTTGTTGCTAGTTTATTTTAGAGAATATTACAAAGGTTACAAATGAACAGCCAGACAAAGAGGGCGGTGCAAAGGTGAGGTTCCCAAGGGTCCCACATGTAGGAGCTTCTGTCCCTTTGGAGATTGGGATGTGCCACCCTCCCGCCATGTGGATGCATATCCAGCCCCGAAGCACTCGGAAGCCCTTCATTTAGTGTTTTGTTTTTTTTTTTGGAGGTTTTGTTACTAGGCTTGATTGATCAAATTATTGGCTTTTGGTCATTGACTCAAACCCCAGCCCCACTCCCCACCTCACAGGTTAGGGGGCTGGGGCTGAAAGTTCTAGCTCCCTGGTCACCTGGTAGGTTCCTCTGGCAACCAGCCCCACCCTAGAGCTATCTAAGAACCCACTCAGAGACCCTGTATTAGCATACACTCAGGTGTAGTTGAAAGGGGCCTGTTGTGAATAACAGATGTGCCTTTTACCCCTGTCACTTAGGTAATTACGTACAAGGGTTTTAGGCATTCTTTTTGCCAGAAACCAGGGATAGAGACCAAACATATGTTACTTATTATGTCGCAATATACATGGTTTAATTAAATAACACTGGTCCCCCAATAACATGATTCAGATTTTAGTCACGATGATATTTTAACTTCATAAAGTACAGAGTTGGCTGCTAGCTCTTCAATATGCAGATCAGCAAATCAGTATGTGAATAACAGGTGCACATCTGTTCTTCAGTTCACACACAGACAGGAAACGTGTCCTTGTGCTGCCTCCTTGTCTCCCAGTGATAAACCCACATAGTAACAAACCCAGGTAATTGAAAGACGGAAGTGGCCAATAAAAATGAAAGTGCAGAAAAGAAACAAAAAATGGTGATTCTGGAAGTTAGTCCTCCTCAGAATGCTACACTAGTTTCTGTTCCAACAGAAAGTCCTCTAGTATGAATACTTTCTCCTGGCTTAGCTTGGAATGTGGTCTCTCCTCTGAGGTCCCAGCACTGAAGACTGTTCACAAGCAGAGAGAGGGTATTAGGGAACTGGACCTGCTTGAGCTGACTCCTGTCCTTTGAGGCTGACTCATCACTAAGTGTCCTCAATATAAAAGTTATGCTTTTTATCATTTATCCCCAGGGTATGATCTCTTAGCCCTGAATATATTAAATTTTCTGTAGGTGTCATTAGACCTTAGAAAATACAGCTTTTCTTCCCCTACTCATGATGGGAAATGAAATTGTCAACTAGGTTGAAACAAGTCTGGTTCATCTTTTAATCTAGTTATTTCGGTTTATAATCTATTTAACCTATATATTCTTTTAATAGATACCCTATTTGGCGAATCCAGTTATGATAGGGACACTTAGGAGCTACCCGAAAGGAAAATGGAATAAATGGGCATAATATATAAATCTGTAATGAGTAGGGACCCTTTCTTTACAACAGGACTATACCTGTGACAGAACCTAAGTGGCAAAGACTACTGCATTGCTTTGTGTTGACAAATCTATGGACATTTCAGAATAATATTTTCAAAAAATTATCAGTTATTTTCCCCCCGACGTTCATTTTCTGCCCCTTTATATTTGCAAAATTCATATTTAAACAGGCTCCTGGTGACTGTGCCTAGAATTCCTGCTTTGTGTCAATTAGTAAATATTTTGTGAGCTTCTACTCTGTAATCAGCTTTAGGTAGACCTATTGGGAATAGGAAATTCCGAATTATAAATATCACTGATGTCTTTAAAGGAACTTTAATTGGAGTAACGTTTTCATAGAAGTTACTGTGAATAAGGTATTGTGCCAATCTCTATGCCAGGGTTTTAGAGTAATTGTTCTTCAAATGCCACTTCTCTGCCAAGCTGGCTACCAAAAAAAAAAAAAATCATCTGGGGAACTTGTTAAAAATAAAGATTATTGGGCCCTACTTATTAACTTTTCCCTGTAGACCTAAGGTGAGATTCAGGAATGTGTTTTTCTTTTCCTTTTTAAAATAAGCAATGAACAGTACAAAAGATATACTAGAAAGTTATCTGGTAAAAAGCAATTCTCCCTCTTCTCTATTCTGCTTCGGTTCAGTTTTCTTTCCCAGGGGCAACCACTTTTTACCAGTTTTTTACATATTGTTCCAGACATAGACTGTGCATTTACAAACATGTGTCTGTGGTTGGTTGCGGGGGGAGGGGCATAGTGTACAAACCGTTCTGCATCTGGCTTTTGTTTCTTCACAGCATAACTTGGAGATCTTTCTATATCTCTTCCTACAGAGCTGCCTCATTCTTTTGAAAGGCTGCCTCACAGCAGCTTGTAAAAGCTCTGCAGGGGATTCTAATGCACAGCCAGGTTTCAGAGCCACAGATAGACTGAGTGTTAAAGGAGTTTAGAAAGAGCCCTTGAAATGTTAGCTCCTTAGGCCTTGCATTTCACAGCTAGAAAGTGGACTCATCAAGCATTTCATGTACTTCTAGATATAGGTTGCTTTAGAACAAATTTTTGCATAATGTTTCTTCTTCCTTGTTACAGTTATTAGGAAGAATTTATTAGTCAGAAATACATGAAGACAGTAGTGTACGTACTGATATACATAGCGATTACATACTTTTTAATTCCTTCCTCTATTAAGAACATTTCGAAGTAAACTTCTATGAAATTGCTACTGTTTATCATCATGGCAAGCTTTTTCTCCTCCAACATGATTTACCAAGTTCTAATATTCTCACAGAACATTCACTTGGGATGGCACTTCTTTGCTGTTTCACTGGTTATGAACGGAAGTTTCATCTGTCTCCATGGACGAGCACACTCACTGGGCACTCTCTGCGTTATAGCTTCCCTTAGTTTCTGTGGACCTACCCTGTATGTGGCTGTGCAGGCAGAAGGTACATTGCTAAAGAGGAATAAGAAGTGGCTTAGCTTGAGAACCACAGGATGGTGAAAAGCACACGTGTTTAGCTTTTTGCGTATTTCACAAATTTCAAACACCTTTTCTTAGGACATTCTAATAGAAGCCAGTAACTTTGTGAGAGAACAGTTTATTTGTGCTTAATCATAAAGATTCATTTAATCCATTTATGCTTTACTTGGCTTACCCTGAAATACTTAGGAGTCAGATGGACAGTGAGTAACAAGCAGAACAGGCATGTTTTCTGCACTCAAGAAGCAAAGAGTATAATGTATCAGCATGTAAATTATATTTGATGTCTATTTCACATATTCCTCTTGGAACAAAGTTAATTAGAAGCTTGTCAGCAGGATTTTCAGCTTTTTAAGGGGTGCCTTTTGTACCAGTGAGTGCACCTGTCAGGTCTTCAACCCCACCTTATTTTACTCCCATGTTCCTTGTTCAATTCCTTGTTATTTTGTCTTCCTCCGTCACCCTTATTAACATAGACGTTCATAGTCAGCTGGTTGGAAATAACTGGGGAAGCCCTGGGACAGTTGGAAGCTTGGGCCCAGCTGTTGGAGGCAGGAAAAGTATCTAATTTTCTAAGATTATAATGAATCAAAGGAATTTGGTTCAGGGTTTGTACTTTATTTAAAACCCTTGTTAAATATAGTCAAGCACATAATATGCCAATAAATAGCTTTAATGTGTCAGATATAAAATCTTCACAAATTGAACTATGCTATAGTCAACTTACAAAGAAAAACACTTGATTTTATGAAAACCAGTTTTATATGTCAGCAAGAAACTAATAGGAGTTGGATTTTTCCTGAACCACAGACTTCATAGTAAATCACTAGCACTGAAAATATTTCATGTATGCAAATTATAAATTTTTACTTTAGGTGATATCTGGTAATAAAATATCTCAGGGCTAAAGCACTGCACTTTAGAAGTGAGAGTGCCTGCTGGCGTCCGAAGACTTTTAGTAGGAGTGAATGTCAGTCTACTAAGTCATCCAACACTGGCAGGGAAAATAAGGTTTTGGAATCAGCAAAGCTATGGTTTAACAGTTTCATTTAAGCATTTTATGTGTATGTATTAATTGTCTTAATAATTCTTTGAGGGAAGTACATCATAATCTCCATCATTACAGATGAGGCAAAAAACAGACGGGCAAAGTAAGTTACCTAAAGTCACACAGCTGCTAAGCGGAGTAGCCAGGATTCTAACATAGGCAGACTGACTCCAGAGAATTCCCACCATCAAAAATGAATTAAAAATTGAAAACAAATTTTCTTTTTTTCTTCCTTAAAGAATGGAGATTAGAATATCTAAGTATTCTTTGAAGAGGTAGCATTGAAAAATAAGTTAATCATAAAGCCAAGTTTCTGTTGAGGCTCAAATCTCTTCTTATCTTACCGATAATAAGCCCAGAGCTATATGAGCTGTGACTGGTACCCAACAGAAACATAATAATGTCAATGGCAGCTATTTATTATTAATATATTTACTGTACCAAGCCCCGTGCTTTATACATTTACATTTGTTGCCCCAGTTAATCCCAGGGGAGCTTCTGCTCAGATTAAGAAATTTGCTTAAAGTCAAAACTAGCAGAACTAGAAATCAAACCAAGCCTTTCTGATGCCAAAACTACACATCCCACTGAAGCTAACTGGCACTTTTTATCTGGTGGCGTGAAACTGTGCTGGGTAGGCCTTGCCTGGCTTGTAGCGGCCCCGAGACCTCAGCTGATGCCAAAGGCCAGCCATAGGAAAGGAGACATGGAGAGCAGGTTGTGGCCAGTCCCCCGCCCCCCATGATGTTAATGTGGGGCTTTGGGGGTCACACAAAGGTGGCTTGGTCTTCTCACTATGGGGAAATCAAGTAGCTTGGTGCTTTGGATGAGAAGGTGAACTTTCGATACATAAGTGAAACCTTGTACTGAAGCAAAATTTAAAATGAATGAATTCCATTATCACAGCCTTCTATCATCTAAGGAAAGATGAAAAAAATATAATTTATGTATTGAGAGATCTTTCCCTTTTTACCAACTGTTGCTATTATTTCCTATTTCAACTTCTTAAAAAATTCAAGCCAAACAGACTTTTAAAAAAGTTGCATGTAACTTTACCACAATGTACATGTAACAAATAAGTTTTCAGCCCAGTTAATGCACAGAAATTTAACGGGGTCATCCTGGTTAGGGGGCACTGTGCTTGGTACCGAGAGAAGTCTTGAACTCAATTCAGGAAACAGGGTATATAAATAGCTCAAGATTAGACATAAATGAGTGGAAATGTATATCAGTAAAATGTGGAAGGACTTTGTGCGGGGGGGTCGATCCAGCACAGCGTTACTGCAGAGGAGGACTCGGAGCTGGCTGAGATTGATTGGTGAAGATGGGAAGAGTTCGAAGCAAGAGGACTGTCCAGTGGAGTCCACTGACCATCAGGTTTTAAAGAATTTGGCCGCCCTGCTCTTCCAACACCAAGAGTGGAGAATATAAATGGGAGCATTATCTGAGAGGAAAAGAGAATGTTTGGCAGATCCTAGGGAATTCTAGTTAGTCATTAATTCAATTGTGTTCTCGTCAAGTGTCAAAAAATGCCAGCTAAGCAACAATTTCAGAAGATTAAGACAATAGAAAGTGCTAAAGTCATCACTGTCCCATTTACCAAATGGCATTGAGGCTGTTGATGGAAGCTATTCAGCAAAGGTCTGATTGGCACCCCTATAGGAACCACCCCCCTACAATGTTCTAATAAACATTAAACATTTTGCTATAAGGAAAAAGTGGGGCAATTTGTATATGAAGGAGAGTTTCATAAGAGAAATAAATGGAGTGGGAGAGACTAAAGAAAGATTGAAAAAGATTTTTACAAAATTTGCTTTCAGAGTTCTGCATTTTATGCATCCCACTGTACTTGTTCTTCTGTTAAAGGTCTAGTGAAATTCTAACATTATTTTAATGGAGGGTCAGGGCAGGAGAATTTATTCCAACCTCAGATAAAGCAATTGAAATGTATATAGTAGTTCCTTTTAGTGCCCTTCAAAGATCTGAGATAACCTCTTTGGTTTAGGAACATTTAATTTTTATGCTTAATTTGATTTTTAAAATGATATTTTAATGGTTAATTTAAAAGGTTGTTTTTCAGAATTACTATTATATCAAATTTACTGCTTTTACTAATTTACCAAATTTACTATTAACTTCTGAAATTTTTAATGAATGTAAGCTGTAAGTGTTTTGCCAGTTGATTAGAATTGGTCAATACCTGAAGGTAGTGCTGACATTTTAGTAAAAGAGTATATAGGGTAGGTGTGGGGGTGAAGAGTTTAGAAGCTGGAGCGAGGAACTATACATCTCGAGGATCCTTAGCTAAGTTTCTCCCTAAGTGTCTTTAATTAACTGGAATGTCCATGTCTTCTCTTTCTTCCGTAAGTCTTGTGTCAGTTGCCCATATTTGCATATCTTCGATATTCATAGATGAGTTTATGGCACATGCTGGTTTAGGTTTTCCAGGACACGTCCAACAGTATTTTCTCACTGAATTCTTTTTGTGTAACCATCACTTTTTAAGAGTGAGGAATGTGGTCATAGTCAAGGTACGACAAGACAAACCATGGTGTCTAGAAGAAGTGTCAGATTGGCTTCTGTGGCCTGGAGTTTCATTTCTGGCCCAAGTGTAGCACCTATTGCTGATACCAAATGAACCTCACTTTCAAAATCAGGAAAGTTTGGTTCGAACTCTGTGTTATTGAATATAGTGATACCTCTCATACATCTTCTCACTTATCTCCAGTGAATTTTTTCTTTGTTCCATCTTAGCCACCTGCTGTTAACTACACTTGTGCTTTGTCACAGCTATAGACTCTACTGCCTCAGAAATTTTAAATTCTGAACATTCCAACCTTGAGCATAATCTCCGCTCCTCACTGATCACGTGCTCGAGGCTCCCGCTGAGTCAGTACTAGGAACACATTGAGACGCTGCGGACAGTCTCACCATCTTCTCAGCCCCTCTTCCATCTTCATGCCCCTCTGTCCAGCTCAGAGTTCAGGGTTTATCATTATATTAACTCCCTTGTAAATGTCCTCAACTCCCTTTTTAGCCTTTTGC